>JAJEKB010017162.1:0-10771 GCA_022393335.1 Macrotrachela quadricornifera | reverse complement strand
AGTTGTACTTGGAACTCGCGTGGAACGCTCTGGAACGCTTTCTGAGCGAATCCGGGCTGGAAATACTTCAATGTTACCGTATTTCCTATAGTAAAAAAATGAGTATTTTGCATTTTCCCGAAATATGTTTTGAGCTATCGGGACGCTGATTTCGCCAGTAGGTAGAGCTCGTCGAATTGCACTTGGATCTCTTCTGGAACGCTTTGGAACGCTATCTGGGCGAATCCGGGTTGGATTTACTCGAATCTGGTGCTTACTTCACCTACATGAAAAACAGACATCTAAGTTCTTCGTGTATATTCGGAAAGAACATAAAATTTCGGTCATATCCTATAGCTTCTTGCTGTTCAAAAATATTACCAGACTGACCAAAAATGAACAAACATTACTTTAGAACCTGTATGACATGCACTCCATTCAAAATAATCTTCCTTGATATTTTAAACTTCTCTCCATCGCTCTTAAACAAAAATAGACACACAGTTTATGAGTCCATATTAGGAAAATGCACAAAACTCTGAACCTAATCAATTGCTTTTAATTCGTATTACTTGTTTTAGAATGACCTGAAAACGAAAGAAGATAGCGTCTAAAGGCTTTTGCAACATGTGTTATAAAGATAATTTTTTTTGTTGTTGTTCTCTTGTGAGCTATGAAATCAAGTAAAGTTGAACCGAAGTTGGGAATAGATGCTAATTCCGACTCCATCTGAGTTTCATTCTCAGCTGAGTCAGCTAAACTCCAAGCTTGGAGTAAACGTTTCATTGATAGAGACATTGGAACTATTTTAAAAAAAAGTTTTTTAGCACAACTTAGGTGATGTAGCTGAGGTTTGTGCCAAAACATATATGTATAGTACACTTTTAGCTGATGTGATAGGAATCAGACATAGAAAAACTCTTTTTCAGTGACTTTGATATCGCAGAGAGGTTAGTTCATGAGCAATAACGTTTAGTTTCTAATATTTCGTTTAATATGATATTTTCACAATTTGAAGTCTGAAAAGCGAACAGTTTGACTGAATGTGGACAATCAGATATTCATTTGTTTCGTTTAAAATAAGTTAGTTCTTCAGAAACAATCCTTTGTAGCAGTTAAGGAGATGACGTATGCAAGGTAGCCATGAAGTTGCGAATGGCGTTGATAGCTTGTTGACAAGCGGTTCGATAAATCCCTATTAAAACACACGTATCGATTAAAAACTCTTTCTTTCGTTTTCATGATTACCTGGAAAACTGAAGAAGCTGTGAATCGTGCCTTGTATAAGAACCAAGTCTGTTCGAACATTGGCTTGATTGAGAACTCTTTGGTAAGCTAAATAAGTCAGTATCCTAACATGAGTTTCAAAAATATCTTTCTATTTAATAAGAATACTTTATTGAAAGATGAACATCGAGTGGCTCCTTCATAAAAGCTATTTAATAGGAAATCGATTTGTTCAATATATCACTTAGTCAACTAATTATTTCGAGAAATAGTTATTACCATACCGATCGAGACAAAAAGCAATAGTATCATAATAACCATCGACGTGAGGAATAATTAAAAAATGATTATATAGCGATTATTCTTCCGAAGGTTTGTATTTAGAGCAAACTTTTGAGAAAATTAAACTGAATTTTTATTGCTCAGAAAACTGATAACTTTCAATGAGTTTTATAATCGTTGAACGGTTCTTAAAACGTCAACATATGCTACTATGAAAAAAAAACTGTACATTCACAGAATTTTTTTCCAACAGCAAATATTTTTTGGATTCTGTAATTGATGGAGAACCTTTTTTGAGATTCTAAAAGTTTTGTCGAACTGGAAAAAGGTTTCGCAGAAAATTCAGAACTCCAAAAAGATCGGCTGTTTGATACAAGTTCTGTAAATCTACAATTTGTGTGGGAACATCCGTTACTAATCCACTTTTTTTTCTAAACTAAAAGTTATAAAGTGCATTATTATGATAACAATGACACATTGCATATACCATAGCTATCGTCTCGTAATGGATCAAATTCAGCAACAATAAAGAGAGTTGGTGGCAGGTATTCGAACGATTCGTGGAGCAAAACTGATGCACGTGGATCTGTTACATCAGATTCGCTCGCAAAAATGTTCTCTTTTACCATTTCCATAATTTCAGGGATTGCCATATATTTTGCATCTTGAAACTCATCAGATCTTGCGATCTTTCCACTAAAATCAAAAGCACCATAGATAAGAATCTACGCAACGATAAGTGATAAATATGGTCAAATTAAGAAAGTAATTGAAATACTTGAAAATCGATTTCGTTTTTAAGCGTATGGCTGAGAGAAGCGGCGATCATTCCCCCCATACTGTCACCAGCGAGACCAATTTTTGTTGAGGGACTCGCACCTAAAACAAAAAAAAAATTTGAAAACTGAGCATGTTTTAGATATGAACATACCATAGTCTTGCTTATTTGAGATAATATGGCGTGTCACATCCAAACTATCGTTTAGAAAGACCGGATATTTGTATTCCGGTGCAGAGCGATATTCAACCGAAATCCATACGATTCTTGTTGCGCTAAATTAGACAGACATTCATATCAAAGATTTTATCATCATCCTCTTTACAATATATAAGCACATAGGATGATTCGAACCTAAATTAAATGTGTTCAGTCCGATTTGCAGAGAGATGTATTTTAGGACTTATGTAGCATGTTTTAATAGATAAAAAATCATTTCTCATTTCTTAACAACTGTTGACATGCCGAGCCGAAATCTACACGACATACTTTCTTCTATACAGAATCGAAAAACTCAGTAATTCTTGCAAAAAGTCGTTGTGAAACATGTTTAATGATCCTATCCAATTTTCAGCAGAACTTGAAAACAGACGAGTTAGCTAAAATTTATAATCGTCCCCTATTAAAATCGTTATCTGCTTTCCGATTAATAGAGACTGGTTTGATCAATTCAAATATGAGCCTGAACATCTAAAATAAAGCATCGTCTCGAAAATAACATTTGATGAGGAGTCGATCTAACTGTAAAATCGTTCTCAAATTCCAGCTCTGTGCGTTAGATAAAGCCTATTAGGATATGAAAAATCCTAGAATTACATGAGCCTATTGGCCTTTCCTTTCGAACTACACCGACCTTAGTGAAATTTAAGCCTGTGACCTTGTATATACAGATTGGTCGAAAAGTCATGAAACAAAAAAAAATTGAATGTCTGCATTGCGATTTAACCAAAGAGATTCAAATTTCTTTACCAAGGCTAGAGGCATGTTCACATTTGAAATTCATACGGAAAAGGCTAGTAAGAATCTTTACTAAGTATTATTATTGACTTTAACAAGAAAACTTTACTTGTTTAGAGTTAGGAAGAGAAAACAATATACTTCACACACGTTCTTCCTGATCTCATCTATATGAATTTGAAGCGTTAACATGTCTCTAACTTTGGTTAAAAAAAACTAGATCGTTTGCTCAAGTCGTAATGGAGATATTCAATTTTCTTTTTCGATATAGAGACTCTTACGCCATCCTGTAAACAGTTCTTTCCTAGCTGTGATAAAGTAAAGTTTTCTTGTCGAAGCCAATAGTAATACTTAGTAAAGCTTCTGATTAATCTTTTCCATATGGATTTGAAGTGTGTATATGTCCCTATCCTTGATAAAAATATGAGTCCGTTTGATCAAGCCGCAAGTTATAATATTCAACTTTTTTCTAGCATCGTGACTTTTGGGCTACACTGTATATAAAAGTGCATTGAAGCTATTTCAAGCGAAAATTTCAGGCAGAGATGACTTCATTTGTAGCTAGAATACCCTATAAATTTCAGCTAAAAAAAGACTCTTTCTTTTGTTGAAATATTCTATTTCGAGAAAACATGAGACTGGCGTATATTGCATAGTGTACGAATAGATTTTAGAAACTGACTATATCAAGAAAGAAATGTTCTTTTGAGCTGAAATTTGTGGGGTATTCTAGCTACAAATAGAGTTATCTCTGCGTGAGATTTCAGCCCAAAACAATGCCAATACGGTTTATATATATGTTGCAGTAGAAATTAAAATTCAGTAGAATTTAAAATTTTACTAGTAGAAATTAAAATTTTAACTTCTACTGCAACATATATGTAAAGTCACAGGCTACAATTCTATTGAGATCGCTGTAGCTCGGAAGTAAGAGTCTAAAGGCACATATCCTTTTAGAATTCTTTATGTCTCACTGAGTTTTATCTAATGCACGAAGTTAGAACTTGAAGACGATTTATTGGGGGAAATGCAAGTTTGGTATTCTCAGCGACTTAGCATCTTTTTAGTACCTTATAACATATTTCGTATTAAGATGTTGAGTTTAATAGATCTATAATAGCGATAGCCTGAAAAATCCAATTAAACCTCAAATGAAATATTTAAATAATTCCTCGTATAATAATTGATTGTGCAGAATAATTTTCAATTAAGCATTAAACTAATTGAATAGTTCCTGTAACATTTGGAAAGTGACATAGGCGTACTATTAGCAACATTTCTGTAATTTATTTTGATTCAGTGGTTGCAACTTTTTACCGTTATTTAAATAAGAGAAGCACTAGTGTCAATATAGGAGAGTCTGCAACTCTTACTAAATGAGGTATGCCCACAGAACATCAAGAGCGATTTTTTGGCGATACTCATAGAATTTAAGAATTATGCTGTAGAGATGCCTCCAGGTCATCTGGATTTGGCTCATGGAAGTATCTATGGGTTCTCAAGGACAGTTCTAAAAAATGTATACAGGTCATGAAAAAATAAGATAATAAAGTGGCAGGGTAATAAGAAGATAAGGCGACAAACGTCACAAAGGATATAATGATATATGAACGAAACCTGTGTCAAGTATAAGAATATGTATAATATAGAAGTGGAAGACCGTAGGGCCATGTATATAACGATCCCATTACGATATTCAGGTATTGGCATTGATACGATTGTTCAAATAAGTAAAGATATTTTCGATATTTTGAGAAACTAACAAAAGATTCGAATTTCTTCACCTCAAAAACCCTTTAATTGAGCTTTAGAAATATGTTAAACACGAAAGAGCCTCTTACACTATAAACTGAGAAGTTCGCAAGTATATGCACCAATTTTTTCCAAGGCAATGAACTGTTGCAGTTAATGGGAGGAAAATAGAATTGAAGACAGCTACTTGTAATTCTATAATTTTCGTCCAAAAAATCTCGCCAACGCAACTTCTTTGGAGCTAGGTTGTGGAGCTTGCATGCGCACTTCCGTACCATTACTTGGACGCAAAATATCTGGCAATTTGTAACTAAAACTTAAACTATCAGGATCATTTAGTGGACTGTGAAAGGTTCAAGAAAAATCTACGTGTCGTTATAACTAAGACACTGCTGTGGTTGGTAGACTAACCTATCCACGAGCTATTACCTCATACAAGCGCTATCGAAACGCATTCGTTGACCTTTTCCTGCTGTCTGTTACAGTCTTCGAGGGAGAGAAGGGAATTCAGATTTCTCCACTTGTATACTTCAACACTCCTTTCAGTTCGTGTTTCAGAATAAAAGAACAATGTTTTTAAGATTATAGAATTTAGGTTTTTCGTCCGAAGAATATTATTTCTCAAAAATGACGATCTATCACAAGGTTTGATCGAACGTTTATGTGGTCAGCTTCTTAAAATCTAAATGCTATGTTTTCTCATTAGAACACTTACTATGGAACGACCCGAGGTGATAAAAAGCTTTTCGGCTGACGATATGATGGTTAGATAGGCCATAGGTAGGAGTGATGTATCCTAAGTTAGTTCGAGCGCAAGTTGAGATCTGGCTGAGATATCGACTTTTTACTAGAATTTGCCTATAGGACCTCATCTTTCTCATAAAAATCAACCTTTTGAATTTTGAGGTGAGACTTTGCCAATATCAAGAACTCAGCCAGAGTCGCTAGTCCACAAAATTTCAGAATTTTTGAACAAAGCATTCTCAAGATATAATGTTTTCTAAATATCCGTCCATACAACAATATGCATAAAAACTGTGTTTATGCTAACAGGTGCATATCTCGAAAATGCTTTGTTCAAAAATTTTGAAATTTTGTGAGCTAACTACTCTGGCTGAGTTCTTGATATTGGCAAAGTCTCACCTCAAAATTCAAAAGGTTGATTTTTATGAGAAAGATGAGGTCCTATAGGCAAATTCTAGTAAAAAGTCGATATCTCAGCCAGATCTCAACTTGCGCTCGAACTAACTTAGGATACATCACTCCTACCTATGGCCTATCTAACCATCATATCGTTAGCCGAAAAGCTTTTTATCACCTCGGGTCATTCCCTCGTTAGACCAATATCAATGGTACCAATACCAACTTGTATTGATATTGTAATATTGATATTCTTACATCTTTATATTGGACTCTCTTTTTCTATGTGCACTCCAAACGATCTGTATGTCTAGTGACTAATGAAAAAATATATTAAGGGAAATGTTCGAGAAGAAAACAACCACGTAGTATGTAAAGATTGACGCTAAAATATACTATACAATTTGAGCGGAGATTTTGAGAGTCAGAGAATCGATCGGCATCATTAGTTTTCAAAAACTTTGAAATTAACTTTCTTACTTAAGTCATTGTTTTATTCAAACAAACAGGTCCTAAATGAGAAAATTGAATTCAAACTTTTCTTACGTAATTAATGGTCTGAATCGATTCTTTGGCGCTCAAGATGCTTTTCCAAGCTTCATAAAAATAGCATTAGTTTCTCACAGCGGTATCCTTCGAATGAGAAAACTGACTTTAAAATTTTTTAAAACTGATAGTGCCGATCTATCCTGTGATCTCAAAAACCTTTGATCAGGCTTTTTACCATATAAGAATGGACTAGTCTCCATCTGATACCACTCATAATTCTCGACTGTTTTCAACAAGGTAGAAGAGCGAGGCGAAAATTCTACATATTTTCTCAGAAAAATCCTTCCTATGACTTTCTACAATATAATAAACTAAAAACACTAAAATGAGTATCTTTCCATGAAATCTTGAGGATAGAAAGAGTTTTCATTTCAATTTGTGTTAAGAAAAGGACAATAAATATGTACAACCTCGGTTTTTTGTCAAAACTTTTTCGAAAACTTTAACTCATTTCGAGGAAAATGTTTTGAATTTTGATATAAATCAGACATCTTTCAAACTTTAGTGAGGCTAGATCTCTTTAAATCTTGCTGATCGAGAAATTCGGTATCGATAATACTAATAATAATGCATATGTAGCCTGAACTTACGCTTCAATTAATATACAATTAGTGAAAATTATTAAGAGCTGGACAAAGATCTGGCTAAATGTCAATTTCAACTATTAAGAATTTGATCTAACAATGAGCAATATAATGAGCATCATTTGTTATTATATACGAACATCTCAATTTTAACCTTAGAAAATTTATTAGTACTTTTCGGTACTTTCTCAGCATCTCAGTGCCGATTTGGTACTAAGAACCTGCACTTTCCTTCTTAGCTATGGGACACTCTGTGTCAAACAGACGTTTTCGAGAGATCATCTTTCCTGTCAATCAAATAAAATAATGTTTTTCATTCGATGTTTATGCGACGATTTTCAGTAAGGAAAATAACATTTTAGGATCGGTATATATATTTTTTATTTCTGTACTGAATATCTTATCATATTATATTTTCTTCGTTCTTTATAAACTGTTTGAAAATATAAAAATAGTCCTAGAAAATACACTTCGAAAACTATGTAACAGAACGTATGGGATGAACGAGAAAGTTATGAGAAAATGATAATTCAGTAATAAAAGCTTTCAGCGCAATCCCTGCGGGATTAAAAATGTGAAACACGATGAAACTGGTTACATTGTATACCACATATACAGAGTTTGTCCAAATAAGTGTTTATGATGGTCTTGAGTCCTTCATAAATTCCAGTCTATACTAGAATAGTAAGAGTTACTGCAGTGTTGGCCGATGTCTCGAATGGTGACGCTAATTTTGCCCATTCCTCAAGGTCTGTGGCAAAGGTCATCGAGTCTGTCTTTCTCGATCTGTGGAGGGGTGGGGGTGGGTGCAAATTTCTGCCCTTAAACACTTTAAAACTCTCTTTCAGATTGTGTTTCACAAAAATGTGTGATACTCTGTAAGCAAGATAGAATAAAATCGATATATGGTATCAAAGTATATTTAGAAAGAGAAAAGCATATGGAAGACGCAATGTACGAAAAGAAAACAAATCTTTTTAATGTGTACACGAGATGCATGAGATAGAAATATATCCTCATTTATTCTGTTACCGTCTGAAGTCGAACAACAGGAAGGAAAAAAAAGACGAAATATTGGATGAGTCTCACAAGAAGCCTTTTCAAATGACACCTATCATTTTAGCTGATATTGAGCTTGCAAGCAGGTCTTATTGAGACTAGCAAAAGTCTAAAATATTAGGCATAATAGAGAGTCCTAAAGATTTCGTATTTTCCTACGAAACGTCTCTCCGCACTTTATGGAAGTTAAACGGTTTTCATGGAGGATGATACTTCACCTTGACAAGTCGTGAGAACCTTCAAGATTTCGTAGATTTTAAAATCGTTTCTTTCAGTATTTTAATTCCTTTGGAAGTGTTTTGCTATCTATGGATCTTTTGGGAACGAGGAGTTCTGTTAAAAAGCAATTTTTTACGGGTGTGGCCTTCTTACAGGTTTTTTGACTATTTTTCTGGTATGGAGCGATAGATCAGATAATTGAAGTTAGGCTTGAAATTTTGTATATAGAGAGAGCTAATCACTTTTAGAAGATCCTGAAAATTTCATCTGAAAAGAATGTTCCTTTGTCGAGATACTGGGTATTCAAGTAAACTAGCTTTTTGCCCCTCGTGTGTGATAAGCGATGATTTTTTAAATTATTCAGTATCTCGACGAAGGAACTTTCTTTTCAAACGAAATTTTCAGGATATTCCAAATGGGATTTGCACTATCTACACTAGTCGACGATCTTGACATCGTTCTTTCCAGATTCTTGTAGACCGATTCTTGCCTCGCCAGACAAGAATCGGTCTGCAAGAATCTGGAAAGAACGATGTCAAGATCGTCGACTAGTGTACGTGCAAAATTTCAAGCTTAACTTTGATTACTTGATTTTTCGCCCAGTATCAGAAAAATAACGAAAAATTCAGTAAAAAGACTGTAACTTCACTCTGTGGTCTAACGAAGAAATACTTTTTTAAGCTTTTTCTAGCTTCAATGAGACCTGTTTGAGTGTAATGTAAGCTTAAATGTCTGGTGTCACTTGAGAAGATTCCTTCATCGGTGTTTACATAGTAAAAACAAATGATGCTCTAAGTAATTCTGCTGTACTGAATCACGTGTTTTTTCTTTCAAATAATCAGTTAAAAAATGTATGAAAATCATAAACCTATTTAATGACATTATCTGAAATCATTATTTAAACAACGAGCATGAAGAAATTGAGATGAAGAACGATGATCATTCACAAAAGCCTTTTTTCATTTTATCAGACATGAATACTCACTCGGCAAGCATGTTGACTATAGTCTGATGAGTTTCTCTTGATCCCATTATACCTCCTAAAGTTGACGACAATATAGTTATAAAATAATTACTATAGATGCACTACATGACACATACCACCACCGTGAAAGAACAGGACTAATTTATCGTTTTTCACATCCGTTGGCGTATAGATTGTAATAGGAAGATCTAAAAGAAGAAGTACCTGCATAGATTTGTGCAAAAAAAGAGTTTCACATAAGTCTGCACAGCATAGTATTTGCCATAGCGAAATAATAACGGACATGTGTTGACTCAAAATGTCCGTTCCCCTTATAATTGTCTTACCATCTCCGTTCAATCAACTGAGTAGTATCTTTTTTTTAAACTATATTATCTCAATAAATAACTCGCACAATATTTTCTTACCAGCAGTATTTATGTTAATGACTTGTTCTCTCTGAATGCCCGTGAATGTACCATTCAATTTTCTATTGATTTTCGAATACAGTCTGTCATTTCGTTCACGCATTGCCTGTATTGTGAGATGCGTTAGGGGAGGCAATTGATCGACGAATGAAGTAAACGCATTGGTTTCTTCACTGACGTTATACCTAGAAGAGCAAGACAACTTCTATGACTAATTAACTAATTCAGAAGAAACAGATCGGGTCAGCTTTACGGAAATAAATCTTTTCCTCAAGTGTAATATATTCGTTTAGAATTATGTAATCAAGAACTGAGAATAATTGGTTTTGAAGAGTGATACTTATTGAAATGACTGAGAAGTCGACAGAAAAAGGATGATAGTCTTGTTTTAGGTTTCAGGATTTACCTTTCTTCCATTTGACTTTGGTTCTATGGAAGGTTGAATTATCTGCATAAATTTTTGTCATATAGACGTAAAAAAATGTTTGCTATTATAAATAGAACTGAATTGAAAGGGACTGATTGATACAATGATTAAACAATAATCACTGAATATCTCTTAAGGTATATTAAAAAATATGAAGCTTTAAAGATAGATATTAAAGTACGAGCTACATCTTTGCAATTTACAATGGAAGGGTGTAACCTGTTGAGCGAAAACCTTACACATATTCGGGTCAAAAGAAAGCTTTCAATGAGAAACTAACAAATTTAAAATATGAGCTGACTATGGCGTACCTGGACAGAGATATTCAATTTTTAAGTTATGTATTAGTGGGGTATGGAAGCATGATAATAGATGAACTAGTCACATCAATCGTTCAATTTAATTTTCAGATTTTTCGAAAATGAG
>JAJEKB010017161.1:14810-38932 GCA_022393335.1 Macrotrachela quadricornifera | reverse complement strand
CGAGCTCTATCGAACCATGTAAAAATGTCCAAGAAAAACACCTGAGTTCAGTTTTGAATTACTGGCATCTTACTTTTCCACCGCAAAAAAAGCATAAAATTTCTGAAAGTTTCTGAAGTTCGATATTAAAAAGTTTTCATAACCCTTACTATTTAGTATCAATAAACCCCATTTTTCACGGGCTTTCATTTGGTATAAAATTCATTATGGTTGCTATTTAAAATTATACCGTTACCCCCCTGGAATAATATTATTTGCAACCCTGTAATTGTTTATATGTGTGATTCCGTTTTAGCAACCGTTTTTTCGGCGATCACCGCGACCTGTAACTCCAGTATTTGCACATGAATCTATACATACAAACAGAGAAAATGTTACTCGTGTAGATGACTTATGATAGTTTCGGTGTCATGCATATGAACGAAAACGTATGTCGCCGATGACTGGTTGGTCGAAATTGATATCATCGAAATATAGATTGACGAAAGTGACATCACCGAAAATCCGGCGTTCTGTATTTCGGCGATAGGAACTTCGGCGATGAGGATTCACATCGAACAAATACGTTGTTTCTGTGAGTCAACGAAAACAAATGGATACACCATGGTTGTGAATCAAGGAGACACTCGTATACATTTTTCTCTTATAACGTATTACAAACATTCGATTTTCAAATTTAAACCAAAGAATTCTCGATAAAAAATGATTAATCTTAGAATCATAACAGATTTGCGAAATTTCTGAAAAATTGACGCAAAGTTCATTCTGATAGGACTTGAGTGAAATTTCACCCAGACGTCCCCTCCCTACTCTTATTAATGATAACAGCACTCTTTAAAGCTACCTCTGCACTCAGAGAAGCATCATGGAAAGTTTGGTGACGCTAGCTAGTACAGGGACTGAATGCATAACGAACAGACAGACAGACAGACATTCTTCTTTATATATATAGAAGATGTAGTTTTTATTTGAAGGATGATGATCTTGTTTAAATTATTCAATAAATGGATTCCATCAATAACAAAAACAATAAAATTTAGATAGACTTTTATCGAAATTAAAAACTGAACATGAATATTCATGATTTGATGAACAAATTTTAACATATGTAATGTAAGATAAAAGATCTCTCATATTCAATTCCCCGTGTTAATCAAAATTTTTATGTTGATAAAAAATTTGTAGGATGGTATAGTCATCTTGAAGTATTTCTTCTTTTTCTCTTTTATTGATGTTGCATCAACTAATGATAAAGTTGGTTCAAATTGAATTATTTGTCTTCTTTATCGACAATATCAAAATGATAATGAAGAAATATGTTATGCACGTATCGGATTTATTATTATTTATCTTTATTATGCTTATCTATAAAAAAACAATCAAGAATTAAGTTTGAAAAAACTTTCCTTATTTCGTTTTGACGGTTTTTTTTATAGTCGAATGTTAATTTTACCGTCGTGTCAAAGAAAAAAACATGGTCGACGTCTTTTCAAAAATTGTTTTTTTATATTTAGCCAAAGATTCATCAAATGAATCTGTTGCATCACGTGATCTTGTTTCACTTGAATTATGTCATAAATATCTACTTGATTTACTTACATCGGTCCAAAAACGGTGGCAAAGGTTTCATAATTCCTCATAGAAAGTTCTGACAAACTTCTTTTCTATACATTCTGATAGAGAAAAGACAGTTGTATTTTACTGTGCTATTTGATCACTATTCATCTAATATAATAGTAATAAAACATTGATAAAACTGTTTTTTGTTAAAACTTAGCTGATTGTTTTAGATTGTAATGGATAGAGCATTTTTGAATTGCATTTTATCATCTTTTAAGAGGTGATAGTAAAAAGACTACAAGAAGCAGAGTGAAAAGTTCTATAATTTATAATGAACAACTGTAAAAAAATGATGTGGGATAAAATGGATACGACTCTTAATAAAAGAAAGATCCTGTTTTCCAACGTCAAAATTTGGTCGTTCAGAGTTTCGTTCATTTTGAAAAACAAAAAAACATAACTATAAAGTAAATGCATTCTATACAAACTGTACAAATTTTCACGCTTAAACTTGCAGTCTATTTTAGTTTCTTTACTATCACCTCTTAAACGATAATAAAATAGAATTCAAAAATGCTCTAATCATTACAATCTGAAACAACCAGCTAGGTTTTAACAAAAACATTTTTTATCCATGTTGTATTACTATGATATTAGATAAATAATGATCAAATAGCATAGAAAAATAGACCTTTCTTTTTCTCTATTAGACTGCATAGAGAAGAAGTTACTCAAAACTTTCTATGAGGAATTATGAAACTTTTGGCGCTATTTTTGGACTGATTTAAGTACTAATGATTACTATCAACAACGTCGTTATGAATATAATAGTGGTTATTGTCAACCACCATATCAAAATCATGAACAATCATCATCATTTAATAATTACCATGAACAAACATTTTTTAATCGTGGCCGTAATAGTGTATTTGAACAAGTTATACTTATTCGATGTATTTATGTTGAACATATTATTAGTAAAATAGATTTTATTTTTATTCTCCTTTTTTCTTAAAATATTTATATTTGAAGGTATATGGGCTTTAAATTTATGACATACAGAATTAAAATGTCATTTATGTGATATTATTGTTGCTCATCATCTAAATGAAAATGATTATGTTGCATTTACATTATTTACATGTCAAAAATATAATCTTATTTTTGCTTTTGTTACAATATATACGTAGTTATATAGGAAATGAAGATGATCAAGCTATATAAATATTTGATTCTTACTATATTGATATTCTATCATCATCATCATCATTATCATCTTATTAAAATAATCAATCACAAGTTTCCATATCAAATTAACTATCGACGTCATATATAATACTACCTGAATCACATTGTTTACTTAAAAAAATAAGTAGAAATATTTATTAAATAAATGGTTTTTTTTAAAGATTTGTATTATTATTCTAAGTATTTTATGACAAGACATTCATATTTCAGTAATAATACTCAATTATCTCATCCATCATTTGATTTTACTCATCGACTAATACCAGTATGACGTAAAACAGATAAACTTCCACATCAAGTTAACAATTTTAATAATACAAATAATGATTAACAATATTATCATAATAGTTGTTCATTACCATTATCAAATTCATTGTTAATTTCATCACAACATCAATTTAAACGAACATGTCTAAAGATAAAAGAAATTGATTGTTCGACAGATGACGGTTTTTGAACACAAAAACAATATTATAATGCATTAGATGATGTATCAAAAGAATTATTTTGTTTATTTGATATACCGGTGATTCGAAATTAGAACAAAAATTTGTTTCTTTGGCCGTTTTTTTGGTATGATTGGATAGAGCTTGGTAAGTTACCTATAAAAATGTTATTTATAACATATTCAGATTAGTTATTCCGACAAAATTTTCTAAAATACTAAAATTCTTCAAATATTCGTAAAGTAATATATCATTTTTTAAGCTATAGATAGTGCATATTTATATTTGATCTTGATGTTATACTTCTCAAATATTTTAAATGATGGTTCTCATACGGTTCGATATGAAAAAAAAGACTTTCCATTTTTTCGTAAAAACTGATTTTACTAAAATGTAGTTTTTCTAAAGGAGTTTTTTTTATATTGATTCCGAATATGCTATTTATTTTATTTTCATATCGAACTATAATGATAAAAACTACTAAATACAAATACGATTTTGATTATATTGTATAGTTTTACTATTGACATAGAAGAAAATTCAATTTTCTCAATAACAGAAGAAGCTTGTCAAAAACTAATACATACGTTTTTTGTCATATGTACATATGACAATTATAATTATAGAAAATGAATTAGTATAATATGTGTCTATAATGAGTTAATGTCTTTGGAAGGTATGTCCTTTGAAATTCATGTATATATATGTAGTGCTAGTCATGGTAGACTAGACTATGAAATCATTTTATCTTTCAAATCCATTGAAAGTTTCTTTTTTATATCGAACGTTATCAGAACTATCATTGGAAATATTTGGGAAACATAATATCAAGATTAACCATTTAGAGACGGGATTACTTTTGAGAAAAAAAAAACATCTTTTTTGAAGTCTAACACATTGCTCTTGCTAAAAAGAACGTGAAAAAGGGTATGGTGTAATAGATAGTGTAGCACTATGATAGTCATAGATCCATAATCGACAGTACCATTTTCGCCGTTACAGTGGCGTAAGAGACATTTTTACGTAAAAGAGTGTTTGGATGAAAACTGAAACACACATATATGTGCTTCCCTTTCTCAAAGAGTTATATATAAAAATGTACTGTCTATAGCTTAAAACATGATATAGTACTTTACGAATATTTTAAGAATTTTAGTATTCTAGAAAATTTTTTAGAAAAATCTTTCAGAAAAGAAATGTCAGAAACAAAATCTTTAGCAGTTTTTGATGGTAATTGAAATGATTGAATAATCTTAGTTGCTGAATAACACGAAGTCAAGATTCAAAACGAAATACTACTCTTGAACATCATAATGTTGGTGCGAACGATGATCATCATAATGGGAAATAATCAAAATTTTTATACATAAAATGCAACTTTTTGACTATAGATATTGCAGAATTGAGTGTATGGAGCCTTGATGATGATGATGTTACATGTCTATTCTCATTATTAAAATTTGCAATTTAAATCGAAACATTAGAAAATACGAATATAATTTTTGTTTCAAGTATCACTTAATTATGGTCATTATTATCAATATTGAAAAAAATAGACAACATCTATTCAAGAACATATTGATCGATTAAAAATTTATCCAATACATTTATATCAAATCCACCATCATCTTCAATATTATAATTAATCAAATCATTCACTAATTACATTAATAACAATTAAAATTGGATTAGATAGTAGATATGTACTAACTGTAGTTTTGTCTCTTTTATTTCTACCAACTAATACCTTTCAATCAAATCAATGGTCTAGCATAATTTATTGAACTACTTTCATATGAAGTTTTAACAAAATCTCTTAGAGTTCTAATGATTATTATATAATAATAAAACTAAAAAAAGTATTCATTCTTAAAAATCATTTTGAAAATGGTTTTTTTAGTATAATGTTATGCTTGTACTACAAAAGGAAAATTATTGTAAAGATGTACATTTCCTCTTTATAAAATGTCATCAAAGAAAATTTCTCCAAATGTGAGAAAAGAATTATCTGAAGTAAAATCTATTTGATTTAATATTAAAATAAGAAGAAAAATACGTTAATTTAGAAGAACGAATCCTCTCATGTATTCTATCTATATGTCCTTTTCGTTCTTTCTTTATCGCTCTCATATATACACGACGAACGACACACGCGTTTCTGTACTAGAAACATTTTTTTTCTCTCTTTTATATAAATAACCATGGGCAGAAATACATTTATTAAGGAATTAATTGAATTACGTTTTATAGTAAGAAATATTTTAAAATTATAAATAAATTAATTTTGACCATTTAGTTGGAAAATTTGATGGATATTAAAAAGCGAGCTGACACACGCATTACTACACACAAGAAATTCAAGAATGATGAATCAAAATTATATGATTCTAATGTAAAAGATTTATCAAGTCGATTTCTTACTCACACATTAGAAGAACGTAATATTATTGATAATATTATAGAATATATATCAAAATTTACTGAAGAAAAACAAATTTGTTTAAAAAATAATCTTAAACAAATACTTACGGAAAATATTATCAACGATGATCGTACAAAATCGTCGATAAACTTGTTAAGTTTTTATGAACAGATTTTTTCTAATGAGAAAACGAGTTTTTCATTTTTAGTGATTGTTTTAATTTATCTACGTCCTCATGTGAACAAGAACATTACTGTACATCTTATCCATCGCGTACAGCTGAAGAATGTTTACATGCTGAGTAAGCTAATTATTTATTTGCTGATTACATTTCAACTTTGATTATTAGTCGTGATCGTAAATCTGTTACTAATGATAAATATAAATCATTTCGAACAATTTATCAACAAAATATAGTAAGAAAAAAAATTTTTCCTTTAATAATTTTTGAAAAATATTCGATGATTTTAGAAGAGGAAAATTAGAAACTGATTCAAAACTAATAACATAATTAAAATCAGCATAAAAAACTGAGTGTATTAGTAAGTATTTTGAATTTTTTCGACGACTTCTTTTTTATCGAAAAATTTACCTTTGTCCTTCCTCAGAGACTTTTTAGTAAAAATCAACTATATTCAAAAGAATATTTCGACACTAGAAGCAAAGTTCTAAGGTCGTAAAATGCTGCTGGGACACAAAATACAAAGTTTCGGACTCGTAACAATAGCATTTTAGCAGGAGTCAATTTTTTAAATAAACCTTTGAACAGGAAGGACTAAGGTAAATTTTTCGATAAAAAAGAAGTCGTCGAAAAAATTCAAAATACTTACTAATACACTCAGTTTTTTATGCTGATTTTAATTATGTTATTAGTTTTGAATCAGTTTCTAATTTTCCTCTTCTAAAATCATCGAATACTTTTCAAAAACTATAGAATGCATCTGATGAACATATGCAAGATATCCATGGTTAATACATTTAAATGTCACCGAAAATTTCTGTTTCAACATGAAATCTAA
This sequence comes from Macrotrachela quadricornifera, assembly GCA_022393335.1. Taxonomy (NCBI): domain Eukaryota; kingdom Metazoa; phylum Rotifera; class Eurotatoria; order Philodinida; family Philodinidae; genus Macrotrachela; species Macrotrachela quadricornifera. The sequence continues at coordinate 32,237 of JAJEKB010017161.1, read as the reverse complement.
ATTCATTTTTATTGTTGAACATTAATTTGTTATCTATTTCTGGTAAAAAAGAAAGCATTCCAGCTAAAAACTATAGCTATTTTATAAACATGTCACTTTTTCTATATCATACATCGTCACAGTTGGAGACCTGTTCCGATCTATTCTCACAATTTTCATTTAATGTTTTATATATCATTCAGTGCAGAAATGATTGATACGTATAGCAATAAAAAAAAACACGTCATAAAATTTATAAAACAACATGTCAAAATATTCGAAATATTTGAAAAATAGCCATACATAAGATTCAATAACTTTTCAAAGACTTTATGCCTGGTAAGTCATTTATAGTATCGAATGAGTCCAAAATAACATTATTTATGACCTTTCACTTCCTCTATCAAATGACACGCAAGCCAGCATTGTTGGACTTACAAACAAAACACAAACTCGATTAAACACTAAAAATGACTAGAATAGCTAAAATGCATATTTATCTTCAGAGGTTAAACTTGTTTGATCTAGATCTTCTCAAGAAAACATGTTTAAAACGAGATATTTTTGTTTTCTTAGTTTCATAATATACTTCATAGATCTAACATAACAAGAAAAAGAAATAAAAGTTGACAGGTCTCAGCCTTCTGAAAAAAGGTCAGTTTTCTCATATGCCCTCTTAGATTTTTCCATATAATATAGAATTGACTTTTGAAAGATATGTTTGTCATGTTTTTTGCAATCTATTTATAAAAGACGACTCTTCGTAAATACATTTTATAGTTAGTTAGTAAAATAATAAAATAAATATACATCTCATCTACAAAATGCTCAACAATTACTAATTTCTTTTTGCTCAATTTATTTTTCATCTTTTTAAATCTAGGTTAAATCAAAAATAAAATCAAATACATTATCATTTTCGATTTCATTCCATTTCTAATTCGAACATTATGAATAATTACAAGTGATATATCCAATACCAAGTTATCTTGTATCTGAATTCTAAACTACTTTTTTTCGAGTCAAACTATCAAGCTTAGTTTTTATCGACACAAATACTGCTGTTTTATTATTTATTAGTTAGTGAATGAGAAAACATTCAATTTTTTTTTTCGTAGAAAAGAGTCTAGCAAACATATATTGTCTGCTTGATTACTTGTATGCTCACAGTTCACTAATTAGCCAAAACCAATGTGAGAACAAAATGAATAACTGTCTAAAAAACTTGACCAGAGATGATTGAGAATGCGGAGTCCATATCAAAGATCAGTTTTTACTTTTTACTACGACTTTGATTAGTAAATTTTCTAAAAAATTTAACCAAAGGTTATTTAAGCAGAAGAATTAGAGTCTATGATTAGTTTGTATTAATAATGTAGCAATATTAATGAATAGAAAAATTTACTAATCTCATCATAATATTGGAAAAATTAAGTTCGACTTCTCTTTCAGAACGCTGAATCTCAACGTGTAGATGAACTTGCCAGCAAAAAAAATAACGAGAATGTCATAAGTTTAATTCTTGAAATCATGTAAAGAAGTAATTTGCTGCTGGTCCAGAAACAGTGTTTCTATGATAAAGAGCTGAGCGAGTCAGTAGGTGAGTGCTACTTGTCTTTTTATCAGTTATATTCTCATTGAAATTTTATAGAAGAAAAATTAATTAAAAAATAGCAGAATATATAACTGTTCCAATCTTTAATCCTATTTTCGTCATTGAAATAGATTCAATTTGTAACTTTCATTAAATCTCTACATTTCGATCACACTAACTGGAGCATATTGACTTTACATATTTATTATATTCCTTCATTTATTTTAACTAAATAAACAAAATTATTAATAATTTATAATTAGATTACTAATGTCGGATTATTACCTTCAATTTTACTCTAAATGTCATATAACATATTAGAAGAGACATCCTATAATACATGATCAAGATATTTTATTTGATAAAGCCAAAATAATTTAAGAAAAGAGATAAACTACTACAAAATAATGAGAGAAAATGTTAAATAGAAAGAAAAAGTGTCATTATCTATTCCAGGATAAAACAGACTGAAATAATTGGAAGTGAATTAAGAAAAATGTAGAGTGCAAACAAAGCATATAGAATTAAGCGAATCAATATCAAATGCGCTATAGACGAAAATTTTAAAAGAAAATAAAATACGCCGAATTTTTAATTTGTACTATTCGATAGGAAAGAGTTTCTCTATCGAACTGTGTTTTTTAGGTTTTCCTAACAAAGTATCTATCTCAAGAAATAATCGACATAAATTGACCAATTCTAACACATTGACGCCCATAATTTGATAATAAATCGATGATTCATCACGCTGTGACCCGTACATTAATGATTAACAATAGTTGTATCCTGGCAATATCAATTCTATACATTGATTCATTTTAAAAATAGTCCAGTCTGTTTATCACGTTCAATATAGAACAAGATGACGGCATTGACATTTCTCCGTCATTGTTCTCATAGATGTTAATGAGACAATATAAAGATAGAAATACATTGACATGAATACATTAGATAAGCTCGAAATGAACAATTTAAATACGAATTCTGTCAATATAGTTGATTTACCTGATGAAATTTTATTTCTTATTCTTAAAAAACTCAATATGGTTGATGTTCTCTATTCACTTATCGATGTTAATCAACGATTTCGTCGATTATCACTTGATTCTTATTATATTAATGACCTCAATATGACTAATAACATAACTATCAATTCATTATACAATCAGACATCTTCGATAGATACTGAAATTCTTTCAAAGATCTGTGAAAAAGTTCTAGTTCGTATTCACGATCAAATAAATAAACTTACAGCTGACGAATATTCAATAAAAAAAATTCTTGCTGCTGGTAATTATCCTCAACTTTATTCGTTATCACTTCTAAACTTTGATTCAGAAACAATTTCAAAATATTTGACAGGTATCATATTATAATTTGTTAAAAATTTTAAAAACTAATCGAAATAGATAAAAAATTAATAAATGTTTTTTAATTAAAGATGATTTAATTCTTCGTAACCTTTTAAATAAACAAATAACACACGTTAATATTGGTATTAAACCAGATAACTTTGACTGGAGAACTATTTCAGAAATGTTTTCATTAATCTTATCTTTATGTGAAAAACTAACTATTTTCAACATTGATAATATATTTCCATGGTCACGTTGCTGGGTTTCTGTTTGTTATTCACTGAAAAGATGTATGTCTTCAACTTTGATCAAGTTAAAAGTTAATCTGGCAACTTTTGCTGATTGTCTTTGGTTGCTTGATGGTCGTCTTAATTCGTTATCAATATTAATTATTAATGTCGAACAAATTTTTGAATCTGCATGGGATATTGTCGAAAAAGTAAATATAATTTCAACAATTATATTTATAGAAAATCTATATTTAACAGAATGAATACATTTTATTTTTGATTTTCTAAATAGAAAAAACTTCCAAAATTGCAATATTTCTCATTTACTACATTTAAGCGCACGGAATATTATGATAAATTAATCGTTCCATTACTTTGTCGAATGGTAAATCTTGAAGAATTAAAATTATATATACCAGTATCGAGATGGAATTCGACTTTTATTGATGGTATTCAATTATATGATCAATTTCTTGTTTATATGACAAAACTAAAGAAATTTGCGTTCAATATAGATACACAAGTGAGCGATATGAAGAAAGAAATTCAATCGAATGAAGATATTCAATGTAGTTTTATTGGAAAAGGATATGAACAAGTTGCTTCATATATTAATACATATTCAAGTAAAACCATAGGTAAATGTCGTATTTATTCATTTCCTTATCAATTCGAATACTTTGTTAACTTAAACAATTGCTTTCAACGTGGTATATTTGATAAAGTTCGATATTTGACAATGATGGATACAATTGGATTGAAACTTAAATTATTTCAAGTTATTTCTCAAGATTTTCCTTATCTTGAATATTTATCTATATCAAATCGTTATCAACAAAAAAAAAACAAAAGTACTTCATCAACATTAATCGTATTTCGTTATCTGAAATATCTTGATCTTAAAGATGCACATGTTGACTATGCCAAACTATTACTTCTAAAAATAAATGTTGATTTACCTTGTTTGGTAAATCTTAAGATTGAATACGAATCACTCATAATAATAACAAACAGTTTTACAAATGATGCAAAACATTTCAATTTTAATAAATTGATACACCTTGATGCATGTCAACCATTTAATTATCCACAAAATTTTCATCAATATTTTCCTTTATTATAAATTTTGTTAATAAACAAATTCTTTGAAATAAATGAAATCTTTTTTTTTCATTTATATTAATCTATCAACTAATAGAAATAAAAATGTAATAGTTTCATTTTATTTTCTAAAATATCTACAAAAATCATTCGATTCGTTTTATATTGAGATATATGAATATATCCATCACAAATCGATAGGTTGATGTGGTGACTTTGTTTAAATTTATGGAAACTTTTACAGTGTGCAGTTTCTTGTGCTGATTATTTTGATTATAAATTATTTTGAATTAACTATTATTATCGTTAAGATTTAGGAGAAGAAAAAAGATATGAAATGCAGGAATATGAAATAAACGAATAAAGTTGAGAAGGATTTTTAAAATTTAAAAAAATGAGAAAAGTTTTACGTATAAATTGAATTTTAATAAAAATTTTAATAGTTCGGTTGGAATTATCATTTCTTTTGATTCAAAATGATTCAAATGAAAATTTTACAAGTCATGTTAAGACAAATTGTATAGATAATTTTGATGAATATAAATCTACGGTATTATCCTGTTTTAAGCCTTTATTGCCTCTAAAACTGAGGAAGGAGAAGGGATGAGCGTAGTTTGGGGTGCTTAAAACAGGAAAATACCAAACATTTTTGTGAATAAGAAATTTCCTGTTGACGAAAATAAATGAAATTTCTTTGAAATTAAATCATATTGTCAATACCCATAGAATTGATTTGGATTTATTTTTTGATAAAATTTATGAATGAAAAGAATAGTTCATCTCATTTTTCGTTCTTATTATAAAATATTTTTATTTGTCTGGATATTATTTTTTAAATTTCTATTATACTTATGGTGTGCATCATACTCAACTCCTTCTTGTGTTTTACCTTTAAGATTTCTTTTTGTTTTGATTGATTCGTTTTCATAACATCATATATTCGATCGTCTTTTCATCGAGAATATGTGCATCTTTTACATGTTTCTTTTCAATTTCTTGTTTACTGAATGTTTTTCTTTGTCTCACAAATTTTGCATATTTAGTGTTAGCGAATAAATATAAGATATTTGTTTGCTATTCATTCATATATATGGTCATGTAATATTTTCTACCTTTTCTTTTGTTCTCCTTTATTCGTTTCTTCTTTTTCACTCGTTATATACATTTAGATTTTTTCCATTTCTGTCTATCACATATGTTTGGTTTTTTTCACTCTATTTATCATCTTCTCATATGTATTGTTCAACGGATTTTTTCTTTGCTTTCAATACATATTTCTACTGCTAACTGATTATCCACTCTATATATAGATAGGGATTTTCTATGAATAAACAGACATCTTAAAATCACTGGACATCAGCCGATAAGACTGTATCCAAGCGGACAAAATCGATAAAAAAGCGCCTTTTTACGACTGAAAAGCGGACATTTTAACGATTCTAGAACGCGTTTATCTAAACCAACGACGTTTTTTGTCGTTCTATACCAAAAAACGCACATTTAACGCGTTCAAATATGTACTTTTGAACTCATAAAAACGGCATGTATTAATGCAGACAGAGAAGTGATAAAAACGCCATTTTCACGCGTTCAGAAGCGCATATTTTAACCAGTTAAAATATGCGTTTGTTGGTTAAAAAATAAATAAAATGCCATTTGTTTGGTAAAACGTATTTTAAAATCGTCAAAACGTGCGTTGTTCAATCGTAAAAACGCGTTAAAATATGCTGTTTTGAATGCGTAAAAGTGCGTTTTTTTTTACGGATTTTGTCTACTAGGGTAACATTTGGAATTTATATTTTATTTTTCTTTCTTTTTTACAGTCATCAAAATATAAAATTGAATTGAATATTGAACAATATTTAACTCAAATCAAATTAATTAAACGAATATAAAATCTTTTTTCAAATATAAAAGTCTATGGCGCATTATTTACCAAGAAACGATGTAAGTAAAGCATTTTTATATTGTTATAATTCTTGAATAGAAACCCATTAGATCACAGTGAAGGTAAATTTAACATAAGAGACGAATGTGTTAGATTCGCGTTGGAAAATGAACCTGCATCCCTAAAAAGAAGTTTGATTTTATTTAAAAGATTACATTGCAGAAAGAAAAACATTTTTTGGAAACAATTCTTCGAAAAATATGTGAAACACTTTGACACACTGATTTTGAGTATCATTTTCATTTTATGTTTAAATGTTATTTTAGTATTAAAATCAATTTGGAATACAAAATCAGGATTTATTGTAATAGTCATATTCATTCGATGATGAGCGTTACTGTCCAATTCTATGAAAAATAATAGATCCCCATGTCATCAAAATCGCCTTGTTTTGGACAACTACTCGCGATTTTACAAAATATTGATGATTAATCGCGATTTAATCACGATTTCTCGACGATTTTTTTGAGCTTCGACAATGAACCGCGACTAATCGACGAACTTTTGAACTTTGACAATGAATCGCGATTAATCGACAGTTTTTTTTAACTTTAACAATGAATAGCGATTAATCGACGATTTTGTTATATTGATACTAAGTTGCGGCTAAACCACGGATTTACTGAATTTAATATTTTTTAATTCAAAAAAGAGTAAACAGCAATTATAAACGAAGCATTGTCGATCCAAATCAGTAACTCTGTTGTGTGAAAAATGATTATTCACAAAATAAATTTCTATTATTGATGTGATTACTTTCGTGTCGCTCTCATATCAGGAGACATTCATGAATATCGGAATAAAAAAAGATATAAGATACATATAGTGCAGCCAGATAGAAATAGGTATTGAGAGTTGAAACATATGCATCAGATTATTGTCAGATTTAAGTAGATTGACATCAATAAATATGCTAAGATCGAATATAAAGGCTTCTATATGGTTACGTGAAAGGCCTTCAAATAATAGATATGAGAGATTAGAGCAGTACCATCGTCTTAGCTACAGGATTCCATTATTTAACACTATCTCGAATATGTCTCTATTAAAATTGAAAAACGAATGCGAAACGTCTCTATTATTGTTAACAAAGTAACTGGATATTTTCGCAATTGTATTAAGTTAGCATTGGCATTGTGCAAACAATTACTGCTCCGAACAATACAACATTACACTTGCTACATTTTTGGACATTTGTCTTCGGTGTCACAACAATTTTGTTCTCTTTGCATATTATAACTCTACTCATGTACCCAAATGAAGCTTATATAAGTAAGATAAAGGTTTATTGTGCTAATGCTAACTTCATACGAATGCTAAAGCATTAAATCTTTTTTGAAACTTACAGAAGAACGCGAAACTTTTTTTTTGAGCAAACACAAAAGTTTTAACATTTTTTTTAACTTTCCTGTTGTGCACACAAGCCGAGTGTGGACACTGTTTTATTGAGTTGGATATAGATATAAGCGCTAACCGCTAGTAATAGGTGATTCAGTATAGATATAAGAGTTTACACTTTGTTAGCGATGGAGAGATATAGTTATTCGAATTTGAAGTATAGCTAAAATAGGAAAGGCACAGTTATGCGGGGTTACACACACACACGTATCAAGTCAGATATAATTGCAAGTGGTAAGATATTAATATAATAATTTCAATATACAAATAAAGGTTCCATTATAGTTAAAGTATAGGAGTAAGGGATCAGTAATAGTTATAATGGGTTGTATATACTTTTGAGGAGTATATTTAGAAATAAGGAATTAGATATAGAAATAAAGAGTTAGCGATAGGAAGAAGAGGTTAAGGATAGAAATAGGGAGGTAGATATAGAATTATGGTATTCAGAATAGGAATCGACGGGTAGATATAGAAATAAGGGAATCGATATGGAATTAAGTAGTTGAGGATAGGAAAAGGGGATTAAGGATAGGAATGAGGGTAGGGAATAGATATAGAATTAAGGAATTAAGGATAGGGATAGGGGTATATATAGAATGAACAGGTTTAGGATAAAAATAAGGAGTAAGAGATATAAATAAGGGATTAGCGATAGAATTAAGAGATTAAGAACAGAAATAAGAGATTAGATATGAAATTTAGGATAGGAGTAAAGCGCTTATCAATTCAAGAAAAATCGCGATTTAACCGTGCATTGATCGTGATTTTGTTGCAAAATCGGAGGAAAAATCGGTAAAAGTCACCATTTTGGATGATTTTATCACGATTTATCGGCCGAGGCATCGCGATAAAATCGTCGATTTTTGTCCGATTTTCATGACATGGGTTATGATCTGTAATAATTTACCTAGCTTTTAATGTGATAAAGAATTCAATTAATTCGTGTCTCTCTCTAGATATATGTCTTTCCAGTTTTATTAGCTGATGGATCTTATTTTCTCTATGACTTCTAATATATTAAGCTAATAGATCAAAACTGGCTCATGCACAAGATAAACCACAAACCTCAGGCGGAAAACATAACACATCAGACAGAAGCATTGAAACAGTATCTTTAATGTAAAACTATGCTCCTAGGATAAGTTACAAAATATCACTAGTAGAACAATGAAATAAAAGAAGCATTTTCTCTGTTATATATAACAAAAACACTTCCCTTTCATCAAATCAAAAGACAAATGTGAAACTTTATGAATAGATCATTTTCTTCGAGAGAAATGGTATTTTTACTTATGGACAGCGAGAGTATGAAAACGGAATACTCAAGTTTATCTTATCACTCGAATGCTAGTTTCAACAGATAACTTGAACGTCATGAACGATTATTTTATTCGTAGTATTCATTGGCTAGCTTATACCAGCAAACAAGCTGAATGTGACATACAACATCCGGATACACCGTTTTTCCTTTACTAAGCTTTCAACTATTATTTTCAACTCTTTTTTCATACTATCTTTCATCTAGTTGGTATAACCCTCAACATGATTACTTAATCAAAACACCACACGAATATTCTATTTTATCGATCATCAGACAGGAAGAAAATAATTTTCATCATGAATTAGATTGAATATGATATCAATTAATGGATCTCGATGAGATCTATCTGGCACAAGTGCTTTCTTCATTTATACAACTTTTTATCCGAACATTTGCTCATATTATCAGTCTGAACCTGCTGCTGATTGTTCTCTGAAGAACTATTTCGATGATGAACTAAGTTAAATTTGACATCAGTGGTTAGATTTCATCGAGTTTTATCTGATACAACATGTTTTTGAAGTTGACACAAGTCGATAACAAATATTTGGCAAAAATACTGCGTTTCTTACTTAATACATGCTTTCAAATGTAGTATTTTGCATATCTTAGTCATTTTATGCAATAAAAGTTTTTTGAAATGTATGCATCGAATAGTAAATTCGTTTTTCTATATGGTACATCCACTATCTTTTTTGGCACAAGCCTGCATGCAAATAGTATTCGAAAAAATTTGAATCTACTACTAATTTTACATATGTGAAAATTAATTTGCATATAATTTGTAAAATATTTCTTACTTTAAAACCTGATTGAATTAATTCAGTAATAAATATATTTCTACCATGGTAATCTATATAAAAGAGAAAAAAAGATATGCATATAATACAGAAGTGTGTGTCGTTCGTCGTGTATGTATGAGATAGAGAGAGATGAAAAAAGAACGAAAAAGAAATATAGGTAGATAGATTGGAGGATTCATTGTTCTAAACTAACGTACTTTTCTACTTGTTTTAATATTAAATCAAATAGATTTTATTTTAGAAATTTTTTTCTTACTGTTATGACACGTGAATGATATCATGCTTTCCTTTCTATTCTCATATATATGAGTGAATTGCGCTGGCATTGTACGGTTTGAAGAAAAAAATCGAAAAAAATAAAAGTGAAGATAAAGCTCTATCAGTTGTGTATAAATCAAATATTTTCCCAACTGCCAGTTTTTTATTTCAGAAAAAAATTGAGTTTTTTAAAAAAACGCATTGTTTTCAACATATTTTGACATAATAAAATGCATCATTTTGGAAGTATTTTGGCAAAAAAAATCACGAAATGACAGTTTCTGTATTGTTATCATATATCAATCGAAAGCTTTTGAAAAGGAGAATCTAACGAGCATATGCAGAATTTTATCGGCACATATATATGCATATCTTAAGAGCGAAAACGTGCGGATGATACCTACACCACCACCCTTGTCCTTTTGTCTTTAGTTTTTTATTTCATTTAGAAAGTCCTTAGAAAAAAAATTTTTACCAAAACATTTCGTTTTCTTAGATCTGTCAAACAGAAAAAGAAAATTTGAATTTGCTTTTAAAATTTAATCTGTGGGGGTATTCGGATACCAAAAAAATCTGTCGGGACATTTGGATTTAAAAAAATCTGTCGGGACATTTGGATTTAAAAAAATCTGTCGGGACATTTGGATTTAAAAAAATCTGTCGGGACATTTGGATTTAAAAAAATCTGTCGGGACATTTTTCGAGTAAAATACGATTTTCTCACGAACAGTACATGCTCAAGAGCTGAAATTTTTACCATAGATTTATCATATAGCCAGCGAAAAAAGATAAAAAAATCAGGACATTAGCTCTCACAATTACAGAGATATCAAAGAAACAAAATTCAAAATCTGTCGGGACATTTAGCGGAACAACAGTATCCCTAGTCTTATTTTTAGTTTTTTAACTGATCCATAAGAAGGTTCGAAAAAAAGTTTTTTATCAAAAAATTTCTCGCTCTTTACTCTACCGCGCAGTGAAAAAAAATCGGCATTTGCTTTAGAATTGGCTTCAGTAGACTAAATTTAATCTGTCGGGACATAAACTGGTCACAGTGTATATTTAGCTAGTCTTTGTAGAATTTGATCAGAAAATCAAAACCAAAGCTATGATCAATTTATATGATGAGAAAGAGGAAAGTCTTAGCTGCAAAATGGTTATAATAAATTATGTTTATCTATTCAAAATGGGAAGACAGTAAGAGTGATTTTCATCCAGGGGTGGGCCCAAAATGCATTCATTTTGACGTTTCTTGCTTGAAACTCCATAGCGACGATAGCCAAAAACCTTGATAGTTTTACGGTAAGTGGGATAGATCCTAAGCAGCATTTTAAAAAAAAAATTATTCAAATCGGTTGAGTAGAAGCTGAGTTATGAGCGTTTTTGTGTTGGAAATGCAATCGTACAATCGCAGCGCAATTCACTCATATATATATGCACTTCTCTCATGAGAGATGCAGAGAGGGAGGAGGCAAGCGAAGATTCTAACTCTTACCTTTTGAAAAATTTTCTTTCAAGACATTGTAGGGATGCAACAAATCCTGGAGAAGATTTGGGTTTGGACCAAAGCATTTGGATTTGGATTTGGATTTGGATTTGTATTCGAGATTTGAGATTTGGATTTGTATTTGAATCCGAGATTTGGATTCGGATTTGTATTTGAATCCGAGATTTGGGTTTGGATTTGGATTTGAATTCGATATTTGGATTTGGGTTTGGATTTGAATTCGAGATTTGAGATTTGGATTTGGATTTGGATTTGAATTCGAGATTTGGATTTGGATTTGTGTCCTAAATGTGAAACTTGTGTTTGACTTTGAATTTCCATTTGTACAATCCTTACAGATGATTTTCCATTCGGTAATAGATATACTGAACATTATTTGATTATTTCTTTTATTGCAGTAAAACTGTAATAGAATAATTCAACAGAATGGTTGAGATCTGTAGCCACCTAAAAATTTCTCAAAATCGACATTTAATGGATTCAATAGCATTATAATAAGTAGTAAATCATCATAAATCACGCTCAAGTTACTAGAATTTTCATAATTCTAAGAAGTGTCTAAGTTTGTGTTAGGAAAAGAGCATTTTCACCTTCGACTACATCTCATCAACTATACAACTACGTGCAAATAATTTTAGTCATATTTCTTTAATAAAAATCACATTTTTTGACATAGTTTCGTAGCGTGTCTAATGACATTTTCATTTATTAAGATATGGAGCACAAATTTATTATCTCTAACAGTATATTTCATATTTTCAAATCCTTCAAAACAATAAAAAAATAGTAGCCATAAAAATTTCTTTTCGTTCTGTCTTTCCTGAAATGGACATTTTGATTGACCATTTGACTTTATATATTGTCGCTAGCAGTGTAAGTATATAATATAATACAATAAGAGGAAAGGAAGAGGCAGGAGAGATTAACGATATAATAACGGTGAAAAACAAGAAAATACATACGTAGTTTAATAATGGATATTGCCGCATATAAAGGATTTGGTGTAAGTGTGATATAATGTAAGAGCAGTGTCCCGATCAGTACGCTTGTGCTTAACGAATAGTCTGCAGAAATTTACTGAATAAGCATCTTACTCAAATAATTTGTACTAGTTTACACAAATGTACGTCTCACTCTGATATCTGTAGTTACAAATAATTATTTTAAATTCCATAGAATTACAAAAAAAATATTATTAACACGCTCTATAACAGTAAATCTAAATGATTTATATCATTTTAAACCAAATCCAAATCCAAATCCAAATCCAAATATTAGATTCCGAATCCAAACCCAAATCCAAACATCACTATCAAATCCAAATCCAAATCCGAATCTCACTGTCAAATCCAAATCCAAATCCAAATCTCGCTGTCAAATCCAAATCCAAATTCAAATCTCACTATCAAATCCAAATCCAAATCCAAATCTCACTGTCAAATCCAAATCCAAATCCAAACCTTACTTTCCAAATCCGAATCCAAACCCAAACCAAATCCAAATCTCAAAATCAAATCCAAATCTTCCATAACAAACCCAAAGCTTTGGGTTTGTTGCATCCCTAAGACATTGTATAAAAGGGAAATATTCATCTTTACAATAATTTTCCTTCTATAATACCTGCATAATATCATACTAAGCAAAAAAAAGATTTCAAAATGAACTTTGAAAATGAATACCTTTTCTAGTTCTATTATTAAAATAATCATTAGAATTCTAAGAAGCTTTGTTAAAACTTCATATGAAACAATATTTATTTTTTATTTTTATTGATGAATATTCAAATGGGACGAGAGTACGACCTCACTGTAAGTCATTTCTAAATAGACGTCATACTTTATTACAAAATCAAATTATTTCTCTTTTCTTTCCTTCTTTTCCATTTTGTTATAAAAATATTATTCATTTACTCTTATTCAATTCTGTCATATGTGTTTATTACTTTAAATAGATGGTATAGAGTTTATCGTTCTAGTCAATGGTTAACATACCCTTTACGGTGAAAAATGATCTTTTAAATCATTATTATATCAATAATTCGATCGATCTATGATTGAAAAAAATATATATATTAAATGATTTTAAAATAGTTTATCCAACAAATCATCGTTTACTAGTCATCGCCTTAGTAAATCATGGATTAATTAATTTAATCGAAATATTCTTATTTTAAATAGTTTAATTTGTTTATAAAATCGTATATTATCAAATATAATATCATTTCTATCTTTTTATACATTATCCATTTAGAGTGATTTCCTTCAATTAGGATAGCAGATTTATTTGCTAATTATATTAATTTATATATTAGCAAATATTCTACTACTTTTATCGATTTTAAACATAACAATAACGATTTTATCATCACAATCCCAATTGCGTTTAATATTATTATTAATGTGAGACATTATTGAAATTTATTTTCAATTATCATTTTGAATATAATATTGGGTTTAGTATATAATCAATTATGTAAAAGTAAATTTCAATTTCTCATAAAAAAGAAAAATATTTTGTAATAGATGCAAATGTTAATGGTTCATTGATAAACGAACATACATTAATATAAAAAAAATACACTAAAGTTATAATGGAAGATTTTGATTTATATTGAGTACATCTACGAAATGTTAATATAATAAATCAAGATGATCATGAATTACAAATAGTAATATTTCATTCATTATATATTGAAGGAAAGAGGAATATTTCAATATTATTTGCTAATATTGTTGCTTTTACCTTAAACAATATAACGAGCATTTATTTAATTTTTTCTCGAAAGACTTATATATTAAAATGTCGAATTTATTCTTTGTTTGCTTAAGCTAAAAATGTTTATTATGAACTTTTTAATTGATGAATTTTAATTTGAGGAAGGTCCATTCTATTATATACATCACATAATAGTTCGTCATTTTTTTTATTTTAGAAGGCATTGATACTTATTTTATTAGAAAAATATATTTAAATTATCGAATAACACGAAAAACACCACAAATGACATTAGCAACTGTTGTTTCAGATATTTCACTATTAATACTTTTAAATGATTCAAATAATATTCCAAATCAATCTGATTCAGCAATAAGTTCATCTTCTTAATTAAAATAAATATAAAATATGTAATATATTAAAGATGGTAATAAGTCTATAATTAGAAGAAGTTGTACAAATTCAATGACTAATATTATCACAAGAAGATGGTAGAAAAGATATTTAAAATATTCAAGTTATTAATAATATAAGATTTGAAAATAAAGAAAGAGAACTAGTTATGTCATTTAATATCTTAACATTAAAATCTCAAGATAGTTGATTAGAAAAGGGTTTTTTTGTTCATATTGATCTACATTCATTATTAATTGTGGACGTTATTTTATCTACTTATATATATTTATGTTTTTTTTAATCAAACTACGAATATCAATAGTTACCATAACATCAATGCATAATGGTTCGTATACTTGAAATTATTCATGTGTTGATGTTCTTTTTGTATCATCTTATCTATGAAGAACAATAGGAAGGATGGAAAGTCTATGCAAGAAATTTAAATATATTTTATCACAGGATATTTAAGAATTATTTCTTAATCAAGGATTTTCAAATTATTGAAAAAATAAAACCTTTAGATCAATATTTCTGATTGCATTTGCTTTACAAATAGAATTAGATGATTGAAATGATCTTAGAAAGAATTTTTCTTTTATTTTATTTGATAAAAGTAAAATTAATATTGTTTCGAATATGTTTATCATCTTGTTCAATTTTCATTAGTATTTTAATCAACAATATGTCGAATTAACCAAGACTTTGAATGGATTTTAATTTTGGACCAGTTACAATTGGTATTATTGATATAATTAAATTATTTTATGGTGTACGCTATGATACAGGTAATGTTGCTTTATCAATGAATTGAACTAGTGAAAGAGGACAGATTCAAATTCGAAAAAGTCTTGTAATGGTTTCAATAAATAAATATAAATCTGGGCTAAGAAGAGAAATTGAAGTTTAAGAAAAAAAGTCTGATCACAATATATTTTCTTAAACCAAATTAAAACATTAGACAGTGACTAATATATTTGTAGAATAGAATCTTTTTTTTTCTATTTAACTATTCTATCACTACAACTAATGCAGAAGACATTTATATCGAATTATTTGATTAATACGTTTTCTTAAACACTTTCATCTATTGTCATAAATTATTCTTTATATTTATGTAAGAAATTTAAATGTATTCATTTAAAATGATTGATATAAACTCATAGATGGATCTTAAATCAGATGAAAAATTATTTTAAATAATAATCAATAAGTTCTTTAGATGTTTCTGATCAATCAAATATAATCTGTGAAAAAAAAATGAAAGAGAGAGAGTATTGAATCATGTACAATGCACGTTTTCCATTTTCTCCATCGAATTATTGACAAGTAACTCTTGACTGAGTATAGTCTATGCATTATCTATCGCTTCTCATCGAATTTGATATTAAGAACTTTCGCTGAACAAACACATGCATACAAAAACACTATACACCATTGTTATATAGATGACCATCTTGTAAAAAGACCAACTCTTTCAATAATATATAGGTTTTCTGTATGCATATACTTGTTTAGCGATAGTCCTAAATATAGAATTCAATAATAAGTGATAGATAATGAGTGGAGTATATTCAGTCAAGGGTTAGGTGAGTCGCATCGATAAGCGTTACATGTTATTAGTAATAAACAGACAACAGCACATCTTTTAGCAGTCAATAAAAATCATTTGTCATCTGATAGATGTTTTTGAGTGAAACACACTAATAAACAACATTTTGAATCCTTTTGGATTCGAGGGTCCGAAAGGATCCACTTTTTTCCCCTTAGATGGGCAATTCTGCAGCCAAACTATTTTGAAAGGTAGGCAACCATGAGCAATTGATAAATCTATTGGACAATAATTTTTGAAACCTTATCGCCATCATAAAAGTCGATCTTATTGAAGAGAAATTAGTTAATCTTGAATAACAGACGAGCTTGCTTCCTTTAATCCCTTATCCTGTTTCAGAAATATACTCTTCAACTTTTTAATCGGCGAACGGGTTACTTTTTTCATGTTGTTTTGGAAATTTATATTTTTTGTCAGGTTCCAATGGTTTCGTTGGTAAGAGGAGTATGCAACGACAGTTGAAAGTCAATATCATTGTCATTAATGTCTGGATGATAATTAATGATATTTAAATTTTTCCTTACAGCAGACGAATCGGTATTTCCTGATTCTTCCAATTCAGCATCACCAGATTGACCAATTTCAAGTGTGATTGGATCAGATTCATCGAACTCGATTTGGTCGGAGGAAGATGATGTGATGAGTGTCTTTTTTGCGATAGTAACAAATGAATCAAGTGATTTCAACTTTCGCTTATCACCAAACAACCCGATGCAGAAGATATTCAATATAGATATTTATGAAAATTATTAATTACTTTTCGTTTATTTAAAAAAATCTTCTAATTATTCTAATGAGACTATATATATGTTTCAATAAGTGAGAAATCGCTTGAAATTATTTTATATTAGATTGTATTTCGAATCAAAAAATAAACATTATTCAGATTCATTAATTGAGAAAAAATATAGAATGAAAATAGTGACGAATGTTTTATTTGGTTTATTCATACAACATATGACATTCTTGATACATAGAATATACGCTTGTACAGAAAAGATAGAAAATGAACATCAGTTAACTGTAATGATTCCTAAGTCAATATAAAATAAAAAACATGAAAATGATAGATTTCATGATAAAATTCTTTAAAAATTTATTTGTGTGGATGAGAGTACTTAGAACAATGTTGAGGATTATTTTTATCGTAGCAATCACGTCCATAACGACAAGGTATTCGTTCATCACTTGTACTAGCTGCAGATTT
>JAJEKB010017161.1:0-14800 GCA_022393335.1 Macrotrachela quadricornifera | reverse complement strand
CCATAACGACAAGGTATTCGTTCATCACTTGTACTAGCTGCAGATTTTGATTTGTGTTCATCAGGATGCGAATATTTTAAACAATGTTGAGGATCATTTTTATCATAGCAATCACGTCCATAACGACAAGGTGTTCGTTCATCATTGGAACTAGCTGAAGATTTCGATTTGTGTTCATCAGGATGTGAATATTTTAAACAATGTTGTCGGTTATTTTTATCATAGCAGTCGCGTCCATAACGACAAGATATTCGTTGACCATCCTGTCCACCATAGGAGGATAATGTGTCATCTAAAAAAAACAATTTATAATCATTCTAAATTAAAAACAATGATTAACTTACGTCTATTATTGTTTATTGCATCAGCTTGTTTCTTTGAATGTGTATATTGAATCTGATGTTCGGATGTTTTATTTCGGCAAGTTGATCCATCTGGACATGGATGAGAATAATCTTTCATATGTTTTGATGATGTTTGTAATCGACAATTGGAAGAATAAGGACATGGTTCAAGTATTTTATTATCACCATCAAAACCAAAAAAATTGCCAATGGCATTAGCAGCTTTATTGAGGAATGATGGAGATTTTTCACGAGATGCTTGTGAATCTGTTGATTTCTTATTTGGAGACTTATCACGATCATGAGATTTTTTTGGTTGAGGAAAAGAATCATCGCCTTTTCTATAATTTTTATCAAATGATGGATGTAAATCTGATATTTGTTTAAAAGTAACAATTAGATTTCTAATAGGAACTTTTTGTGAGCCAGCACTAACATGAATATATTTTAATTTATTTAAATCAAGTTCTGTTTTAGAAAATTTTGCTGTTATTGTTTCATAACAATAAATTGAATTTGGTCCAGCATGTGAAAGTATAACTTCACCTGTTTTCTTGTCAATTTTAAGGCAATATGTTAAGTAACTTGCAATATCACATCCACGATGAAATGATCGTGAACTACTAGTAGCTGAGCATCTTCCATGATTGATAAGAATACCATGTTTATATGGTTCACCAGCATTTAAATATGAATATGATTCATTATAATTAGTTGTTGTTGTTGTTGATGGTATTTCAGCAATATAACAAACAAGACATCGTATATTTGGTTGATTTCTATTAGGATTAATTGGTTCATTTGATAAAGTAATCATCATATCTCCAGACATTGATTGCCAATAAATAAATACTTCATCATTATTCGAATCTTGTTTATGAATTCGATGATATTGATTATAGGCATCATTTATTGTTAATGGTAAAACAATATGATTTGAAAATTGACTTGGTACTAGTGTAATAACAGTACCACGATAATGATTTGGACGTTTCATTCGTTCTCGAAATTTTTCTATAAGTTTATCAATAACAAAATCTTGATAATCAGCACGAGATTTATCGGATGGTTGTGATCCACCACCACCAGTATGATTAAGATTTATTTTATGATCTGTTATATGAAGTGAGTTACGAAAAATCTTCTTAGCTGATTCTTGAGCTGCTGGTGTTAATGAAGCAAAAAGATTTTTTGGTATATAAACTTCATCAATATAATCAAGTGGAACTAATTGAGGTAAATGTGCTTCAAATACTTGATGAGAATCGACATTTTTCCAACGATTAATTATAGATTTTAAATCACTATTCATTGTTTTTTTTGATGAACCAGTAACAGCCATTAATTCTGCTGCTGCTGCATATTCATAACCTGGTATAGAACAATGAAGTTTTGATTGATGAAAACATTTAACTCTATCTTGATCTGTACCAGGATCTTTGACCCATAGTCGATGTCCAAATGTAGCTCCACTTGAAAACGATGTTGCTGCTTGAGGAGAAAAATTTGAATCTGGATGAAGCATAACTTCATTTTTAAATACAAGAAATATATCACCATAATAATGTCCAAGATGTGGACCAATAATACTAAAAACATGCTTATCAGTACCTAAGATTTTATCAGGTGGATACTTAATACCAGTTGGAGAATTATGAAGATTCCATGATGCTTCAGATATATCAATCGCATATTTTCGAATGGTATATATTTCTTCGGGTTTTAACATTTGTTTTAAAAATCTTTCTTCAATCTTTAATGTAGTATTATGATCATCAGACGAATGTGGCATTCCTGGCGTCATTGGCAAACCAGTTATTGGATTAATTGCTGTACCTCCACTGTATTTTTTTGTATATTCAAGAGATACAATGGCTTTAATGTATTCTTTACCATGAACTTCAATAGTTATCGTTTTATAACGATCAAAAATACTTCGTATACGTTTATGTTCTTGAACAGTTTGAGCTACAAAAGAAGGTTTTTTTAAATGTTCCATATGTTCTCGAGACATAACATGACCATGAACAAGTATTGATTCAAATATAACTTTTGAACATCGATGAATTGGTTGTAATATTTGAATCCATTTTTGAATATCTGATGGAATTGATAATGGACTTTTTACATAATCATTTATTGCTTTTATAATATTATTTTGATTTTCAATAAAATTAATATATTTATTTTGTCCAAAATATCCAATAACTCCACTATAATCATGATTTCCATGATGTCTATATTCTCTTATATGGTCAACTTTTCGTTTATCTCGACATTCAGAACCTGAATGAACGCATAAACAACGAATGTCAGGTATACCTTTATGTGAAAATGAATTTAAATGATCTTCTTGATGTAATTTTTTACAATCATCTCCATATGAACAAATATTTCGTGCAACATGAATTGTATTTTTCCAATGTATATCTGATGTTTCATGACATTGTCTACCATATCGACATACATGCGAATATTTTAAACAATGATTTTGTATATCAATTGGTAATGTTTTTATATTTTTTGCTTCAGATAATGTATTATATTGTTGGCAATGAAATGGTGTTAATGGACATGGTCGTTGAAATGGATGATTTTCTTCATTCATATGTTTTTCATCATGAAAACGTACACAAAAATGTTCAAAACGACACATTGGTATACAATGACGAAATTTGTGACAATGTTCATTTGGTCTACGATTATAATCAACACATTGATGACGATATTTACATAAAGGTACATGTCGATATGATTTTAAATGTTGATGATTCATATTTTCACATTTGCCACCATCATGACAAAATTCAGGATGTTCAAATTCATTTAAATGTTTTAAATTATTTTTATCTTCAAGTAATCGACATTCACCACCATCTGAACATTTTTGACGATGTCGATACCAAAGCATATGTTGATCATCATTTTTTTCTTTACATGATGTTATATTGTCTGTATTTGGACATAATGGTGGATGAGAATATTCACGACAATGTTGATCATTTTCAATATCATTACATTTTCCACCATAATGACATGGAGTTAAATAACAAATTCTAATATCACTTAATGTTATTTCATTATTTGTTGTTTGATTTAAAATTCTCCAAGGTCCAATCATCACATCAAGAATTTTATGTCGTTTTGGTTCAATATCTAAATTATCAAGTAGTTTTTGAAATGGACGATAATTTCCAGTTGGATTCAAATCTTGATGTGCATTATGATCATCAACAATAGCAAAATATATGCATTTAAAAAATCCTGCATATTGTTCAATAACTGATTTAAATATCATTGCTATATGATCTGGTGGATTTTTAAAAGCACCACAACCAAGAGCAGATAAAACAATTGAATCATGTTTATGATGATAAGCTATTGAAAAAATATTTTCTATTTTTTTTCGTGTATTAATAGAATATTTTGATGTAAGAAAATTTTTATTATCAATTTTAGGATCTCTATAAGCAGCCATTGCAATTGCACATACATCATACATAGGTATATCCATAAATGCATAACCAGTATCTTCAGGTTGACGAAAAACTGTTAAACCTGATGTATAAATAGCTCCAAAATCATCCATTGAATATAATTTATCACCATCATTAAAAGGTTCTAAATCACAATTTGAATTACAATAAAAACGAGCTGTTGGTTTTCCATTATCCAATTCAACATCAAGACTTTGATAATAATTTGAACGACGAAAAAGTGTTTCTTCTTGAGCTCCATCACCTCGTCTATATCCACCACCAGGACTATGAGCATTTGCCATATTAAGAACAACTGGTTGATGACCTTTACTAACTAAATGTTTATGAACAATTAAACAATCTTCATTAACTACTTTAACTAATGTAGATTTATATGGATATTTTGTTGCTTCTGATATAGAAACTGTTTTACTACGTTGTAATTTTGATTTATGATCATATTTAATTGTTTTTAATCTATCTAATTTTAATCGAATTTCTTTTTCTCCTATACGATAAAAACCTTTTTTTATAATGCCAATTGTATTTAACATAACTGTCATTCGTAATAAATGACGTTTAAGATTAGCTAATTTTTCATATTTATCCTGATCTTTCTCACTATTTTTATTACGATCATTTGATGTCCAACGGCGAAGTTGTTCTAAAAATGCTCGTGAATTCCATTTATATTTAAATATAGGATGTTGAGGATTAGACATAAATGGCGTTATATCAGATTTATGATCACACATTTCTGTTTCATACCAATTTTCATCATCAATTTCACTATCTTCAGGATTACTTGAAAATATATATACTTCAATACTTAATAATTGATCACCAATACGTAAAACACCTTGTTCAATACATTTTTCATAAATATTTCGATCTCCAATTTCTAAAATAACATTTTCACTACTAGATAATGTTTTTGTAACACTATCACCAAATATTTTATGTTGAATGAGTGATAATGATAAATCTTTAGGTACAGATCGTATTAGTAGACGACATGCAAGATTATCTTTTTTCATAATTATTTTTCCATCTAATAGAATCGAATTATGTAATGACCATATTCGTGCTCTTTCCGATGTTATAACAACAGCATTAGCACCATCTTTATTATATTGAATATGTATTGATTCTTTTGACATATATTTATCAGATATTTGTTTGCTAATGGCTTCTTTTAAGCGATTGTAATTAGTTGTTCGTGGTAAATCTTCAAAGAAACAACAATCAGCTCGAAAATAAACAGTTGCAAATCGATTATTAATGGAAAAATCTTTAATTGATAATGATTGAATTAATTCATCTAATGAATAAGTAACTATTCGATATATATTTGGAAATTGAACAGATAATTGTTCACATTTTGGTTTTGTTTGTGTTTTATATAGTTGAATCCATCGTTGGCATATATCATTAGATGATGGTAGATTTTTCATATCCGTTTCATCAATAACAACATAAGATATCAATTCAAGTTGATCTACAAATGATATTGTTGTATTAGACGATGATTCAATGATAGTTTTTTCAATATTATTAATTAAATTATGTTTATCTTCATTATTATGTAAATAAATAATTCCAATACCTAATTTTGTATTACACTTAACATCAATTATATTTTGTTTATGTTTAAGTTTTAAACATTCACGAATCATATCTTCTAAAGTTTGATTATTTTCTATGTTGGCTGGTAAATCTGGTACGTATGCAACGATAGGATCATCTCGGCTCGATATTTTCGATGATAATAAACCTAAACAATAACAACATTTACTTTCTTGGAAATTTATCAAGTTTCTACTATAGTTCAATGTAATCTGACTAAAAAACGGTCTCTGATCAACAAAAGTAAAGATTATAAGATTAAAATCAATAAAAAATTTACTTTGAGATGAATCTTGTTGTTGTTGTTTTATTGATTGATATTTATCATCTTTATATAATGATGATTTACTTTCATGAATTTTATTATCTTTTTGTGAAACATAATTTGATGCCAATGATGATGTATGAAAATTATCATAATGTCTGCTATCGGTTTTACCATATTTATCAGATCCATAATTAGTGGAATGCGTATCATGCATGTCGTTCTTATTTACAAATTTATCATCATCTTCTGGATGTTTTCGAGTTTGTTCATCTATAAATTGAGATACATATATTCATGAATATTCATTGTGTAAATAATTGAAATAAATGACTACTCAAAAAAATTAATTTCTCATGATGTCTAAGGATAAGATACATATGACAGTTGTTGAACTACTTTTTTATTATTACTGTGGAAGAATACGGGTTTGAATTAAAATTCAATTGAAAACTATCAGAGAACGAACATTTCGAATATCACTATGAGTGACTCATAGGTTTACTCGAGAATAGAAAGCTCAAATATAATGCGAAAAGAAAAAGTGCACAATCCACCATTGTTCCTCTAAAATATCATTATAATGTAAATACTAACTACATGACACCCTCAAGATAAAGAAGAAAAGAGTACTAAGAGAGTTAGATAAAATCAAATAATAAATGATATAAACTACAAACTTTTAGATGATTGTGTTTGTTTATTGTTATTTGTTGAATATTGATGTTGATCATCATCTGATGATGAATGTGATGATTTTCGACGAGTTCTTGATCGATCAGATGAATATTTATGAGAATATGTTTCATGAGAAATATTTGTTTCTGAATATGATTGTTCACTACTAGTTGAATCTTTTCGTCGAACGGATGATGAACTTATTGAATCTGATTGATTAAACATGTTTTCACTTTCAGTTGAAGAACTTCGTCTATTAGATGGAGACATTGACGAACGTCTCTCAGAATAAGTTGGACGTTTTTCAATAAGTGGATGTATTGGTTTATCAGTATCACATGTTTCACATTTTGTGTATGTAGATTTATTTGTGAATCCACATTCACGACATTTCCAATCTTGTAAATCATTTGATTGAAGCGTAGAAAATGTATTGTTCTCGTCTGAATGATCTAAATTAATTTTAAAATATTAATTGAACAAATAAAAAAAATATAATCTTTGTATGTTTTCTCAATCGATGAATTATTTTTATTAATTCAAATTTTAATAATTTTTTTTTGAAAAATCGAATGAGATAATTGAAAATATATCTCAATTGATATCAAGTAAAAAATGTGACTTACCTAAATCTGATCTTATTCGTCTTTCAGTGTCTGCAGATGTTGGATTATAATATATATTATCATTATCATCGATATTGGAAGGTAGTTTTGTAGATTTATTTCTTGAACCTATTGATGATGATGATTCTGTTTGATCATCCTATTTACAAACAATAACATTTACATTTAAAGTAAAATTTATCAATAGTGTCTAATGTGACGGTTGAATTCAACTATTTAAGTATTATTCAGAAAGGGAATCGTATCGCCAATGATGTAATCTCAGCTGTTCTTCTAGAATTTTTGTCCATGCTCCTTGGTGTTTTTGTAGGTATCAGAGTTTTCATGTTGCGGCAAGTGGTTATGGTTTCTGTGGTTCTCAAAAATAAAGAACTCTATTGCAAACCTCTCAGAATGGAAATCTAGAAAGGATTTGTTCCTCGAAAGTGACACTCCTAAGTTTTGTACATCTCGAAATAATAATTAAATAGTTGAATTACTGTTTTAAGTATAAAATATATTAGGAATTACTATTTTTGTGAATCCTTCTATTACGAAGAACTTCGGGTTTAGACAATGAAGAAGTCCAATTAGGTTATTATCTGCTTGGTTGTACGAGACTTACTTTCCTAGAGCAATAGAGATGGTGTTTTAATTTAATTTTTTAATTAGAATCAACATAAAATTTCTTAAACTACCTAATGAGACTCTTAATCAAGAATGAAATCAGGTGTTCCATGAATTTTGAAATGATGCCACATTTAAACAAGACTACAAATATTTTTCTTTCGATTGATTTCATACTATAGAATGTATACGCGATCTATTATTTTTCATAGAATTGGATAATAACGTTCAATATCGAATGAATGAAATAACATTTAAATATAAAATGAAAATGACATGTAATCTATTAAAATCGAACTTCTTTTTAGCGATATAGGTTCACTTTTCAACGCGAATCTAACGCATTTGTCTTTTATGTTAGATTTACTTTCACTGTGATCGAATGAGTTTCTATTGAAGAATTATAATAATATAAAAATGGTTTACTTACATCGTTTCTTCCTGAATAATATGCCATAGATTTTTATATTCGTTTAATTAATTTGATTTCAGTTAAATATTGTTCAATATTTACTTGAATTTTATATCTTAATAACTAAAAAAAAAAAAGAAAAACAAAATATAAATTCTAAATATTGCAGTCTTATCCACTGATGTTCAGTGATTTTAAGATGTCTGTTTATCCATAGAAAATTGCTGTCTATATATAGAGTGGATAATCAGTTAGCGGTGGAAATATCTGTAGAAAAAAGGAAAAATCCATTAAAGAAAACATATGAGAAGATGACACAGAGAGTGGAAAAACCAAACATATACGATAGACACAAATGGAAATAAACCTAAATATATGTAACGGATAAAAAAGAAGAACAAATAAAGGAGAACGAAAGAAAAGAAGAAAAATACCACATGATCATTTATGTGGTAGAATGGCGAACGAATATCTTATTTGTTCCCTAACACAAAATAAGCAAAATTTATCAAAAGAAGAAAAATATTCAGTAAAGACGAATAAGAAAAGAAACATGTAACAGACGATCGAATGCATGATGTTGTGAAATGAATCAATCAAAAAATAAAAAAAAGAAACCTTAAAGGTAAAACGCAAGGAGAAATTGAGTATGGCGCACAATATAAGAATTACAGAAATTAAAAAAAAAGAAATACCCAGACAAATAAAATCATTTGATAATCAGAACGAAAAATGAAATGAATCATTCTTTTCATTCATATCGATTTCAAAAAAATTTCATTTATTTTCGTCAAAAGGAAATTTCTTATTCACAAAAACGTTCCAACTATAAAAATAAATCAACTTAATGACTCGAGATTAATATTGTTTATATATAAAATAATCATTAATGATAATTTTTAACAATTTTTCGATCAATTTACGTACAATCTTTACTCTGTTAAACATTTTGAAATATAAAAGAAAACTTATCGATAAAAACAAAGCTTTAGCTCTGACTGCTTTGAACAAGGTCATAGCCAAAAATTTTCCATACAAGTGCTCAACTTGTTAATGAGAGTATATACTAATAGAAAAATAGATTTTCGTTTCACCAAAAGGTTGTTTTTTTTTCGCCATAACCCTCTTTAACTGTATTACAGCATAAAGATATATTTTATTCTAGAAACAAATACAACTCAACGAAACAAAAACACGCACACACTGAAAAAAGAATAGAATAATATATATGTTCCTCTGTCAACACCTCTTTTTCTATGCATCGTGTTTCAACAATTTTTTCTCACTCAGGGTTAAATGCATTGCATATCATGAGTTTATGAAAGATGAAGGAAAGAAGAAACGTGACTGAAGAAAAAAAAATTGTGACCTTTATTAGATCAACAAAAACAAAGGCATTGCATACTGAAAGAAAATATGAAAAATCCAAACGACATATGCAGATGGATACCATAGCCACTGGCTATGGTGTATACGAGAACCTCATGTACTTTTCTCCTTACTATGAAAAATGATCCGTTTACTTTGAATTGAATACAGAACTTTCTTGGATATAACATTGAATTTGGCTGATAGGATACACTTTTAAGAGAAAACATTCTTCCGGTATTGTAAGGCTCACATTGATTAACAGACGAATTCGGGTGTCAGCGTTTCGTTTCTCGAAGAACGGGAACTCACTTCGCATTTCATATCAAAAGATAAGCAATGATTCTATTTTCCCATTGCAATTCTAGGACTGGGAATATATAGGAAATTTTCAGTTTTTGAAAATTACGAATGGTAGAGCCAGAGGAGTCCGAGTCATTCATTAAAAAATTACAATTTATTGGATTCATCTAACCAAATAGAATTATGTCTGAATGTATTCAGTTACAGCATATAATACATTTTAACTGTACCAAAAGTGAATCATCTTGTAGGTGAAGATGAGAATGTCATCCTCAAGATATTTTCTTTGCGGATTTTATATTAATTTTTAGTTATATATCTGATTATATATTGATTTTATTATCATAATTACATTTTTCAGATGATGTAAAAACGATGCTAACATATTTTGAATAAGAAAAACATATTTACAGATTACATTCATAGAAATGCAAAGTCATATCAATACTAAATTACGAATAAATCTCAGAATGTTTCTCATATTAATCTTACCGTCGAAAGCAATATACTCAATGCAATTGTGACTTTTTATTATAAAAAACTTCTAGAAAAATAAATGCAGCATATTTTTTTTTAGTAAAATAAGAATATAAAAATATCTGACTTTATATACGACTCTCTTCCAGACACACAAAGAAAATGTGCGTCAAATACATTTTTCGATCCTTATCAATATTCTATATGCATGTTATACAACTACATCTACCATTGAGAATTATTATCGAAATAGAAAAAGAAGGCTCTTTACATATATCAAGAGTAAATAAAAAGCACATATTTTGACTGCACAGATCCTATTAGTGATGATAAACAGACAATTGAACAAAATTCAATTTTGACGAACAATCTTTGTTTTCGAATAAATTTAATTATTAATTATGTTTACAACTTACAAATATTAACCAATAACATCTATATTTTTTTTTCTTTTTTTTATCTTATTCAATCCGATTCGCTTTTCTTAAAATCAGGTGCATCCATACTCATACAAATATACTTGTTAGCCTTTTCATTATATGCTGCCAGTTATTTTTCTTTTTCTAATTTATATCATTATATAAACGATCCTTTCTTTTATGTCGAACTGAATAATTACTCAAGTTTGTTTCTTTCGGTCTTATGTATCTTGTGCAATAGTGACCAGACAAAAAAAACAAAATATTGATTAGCCGTTGATCACATGCACTATCTGTAGGCGCTGTGCCATTTGTTAAGAGAAAATCAGGCAACAATAATCAAGAGATGTGAGCACGGCGATAGCACAGAAAATAAAAACCTTCTATTCTGATTGTGACAGATTTTTTGTTCTAATGGTGGTAAGGAGAAGCATTACAATATGCAATAAACAATTCAAAAATAGTAA
This sequence comes from Macrotrachela quadricornifera, assembly GCA_022393335.1. Taxonomy (NCBI): domain Eukaryota; kingdom Metazoa; phylum Rotifera; class Eurotatoria; order Philodinida; family Philodinidae; genus Macrotrachela; species Macrotrachela quadricornifera. The sequence goes on along the minus strand of JAJEKB010017161.1, from coordinate 3,730 downwards.
AGGCAGAGCAGATGACACATAATGTATAACATATCATCTAAGAAAAAGGGAAAAGAAAATGTTTTTTTATTAAGCTTTTTATTAAACTATGGTGAGACCCGCAGGTGGGTCTTATCGGGATGAATGGGTTGTTACTATTTCAATAGTCTCATAAAGAACCTAAATCGAAATGATTGATGCTAATCGTTGGCTACATTTGATTGAATCTTCATTATCGCATTTACATATTTTTAATTTCCGTTTTTGATTTTTCCCTAGAAATACTGATGATGAGACACTATAAGTATACTTCAACAATTTCAAACTAGTTTTTGATATAAACAACATCATTGGTATACGAATTATGAAATGGTTCGGAATGTAGCATCAATGTATACTATGTCATATCTACAGAAATGATTACATATTGTGAAATGATACAGTAATGCAAATCAGTTTTATAATGTTAAATCATTAATATTAAGAGGTGAATGGGTAAAACCATCGGCGGCGGAGCCTGTAGGCTCATAAGCCTTGAGCCTTGCCTGAATTTAGACTCTGAAATTTATCTCCTGTCGAATTTGACTCTGTTCGATCGAGTGAACTTTATTTTAGTGCTGGCAGTAGAACCTTTTTGGGTAATTTTTTCTTATATTGTGATAAAAAAACAAGAAATGCGAATCAGATTTCGTGATTTTTAATCCGTACATCATAGTTTTTTTATTGCTTTTTCGGACTTCTCGCGTCGACAATAGTAGATACAACATCAAACCATCCTCAGACTTACATGCCTGAGTTCGCAAGATAATAAAGATGTGTGCTTTCGCATTCTGTGATTATCGTGATTAAAAACGATTAAAACTGATTAAAATCAAGAAGAATCAATCAAAAGTCAAGAAATCTGATTAAAATCCTGTTTTTTTTTTTTACATGGGCTAACACCAGTGGCGGAGCCAGATAAGACTGAGCTCCACCTACGGATCTTTAAGCCCTATCTGGTGAGATTTTCGAAAAATACATTTGCTATATTAGTGCTGTTGTTATTTCAATGAAAGAAATAGTTCAAAAGTTGTTGTTTTTTGTTCTATTTATTAACCTCTATTATGTCTTTAGAAAAAATTCAGGATAAAAGTGAATTAACTCTATATTACACCACTATTAATACAGTGTAGATATAAAAAGTATTTCTGTTTTGTTTCTCAATAAGTATTCATTCGTACAATTTTTACAGCCTGTATAGAACTTTCGGCGGTCCATCTTTTGAAAGTAAAACTAAGAATTTATCGTTCGACTGTGGAGAGATATTCACAAAACAAACTATGCTATCAACATTTTGGAGTGCTCGGCGTTTCAGAGTGTTTACTATTTTCAATATAACACCGTCATTTCTCGATAAAACTCCAAATATTTTTATACCAAAGTGACCAATGAAAAAACCTTTACAAAGTCTGTTAGAAAGAAAAGTTGTCTGAACATTTTGCGTTTTTTGCCCTTGACCCTCATGAACGTATCCTACAACAGAAATCTAATTTTGCAAATTTATATATGATTTTTTTCTTAGTGCGGAAGTTTGATTTCTTTTATTGCATTTTCTATTTAAAAGTTTTTCATATTGAACAGGTTTCTATGTATAGTGTTTGATCTCTACTATACAGACATATAATAGAATTTAATTAATGTTGTATAGTTTTAAGATATGACTCAAAACAAAAAATGGGGAAATACTTTCGATGTCTACTGTATCGATGAATAAATTTCATATACCTAAGGCGGATCGAAAATTCTTGAGGAGCTGAGCCCCATCTAGCCCCAAATCCTGGCTCCGCCACTGCATTTACTGATTGATATTTTCCTCTATATTCATAGAAACCATTTACAGAGATTTGTAAACGACCATCTTGAAATAGGATGAAACGTTTATCAACCGTTGACCATTGCATACTTTTACTCTTGCCATCATCCACGATGTAATGCTGTCTGGTGCAGTAGGAAATGGATTCTATAATCGATAACGTAGCACTTTAGCATATTCAGCGGGACTAGAAAAACAAGCTGGAATGACATTGAAACTTTGAGTATAACTAATATCAGAAAGTAATTCAATTCCTTGGAAATAAACTCGATTTGCTGCCGAAGATGTGAAGAAAATAAAAAAAGAGCAAATACATTCTTATATCATAGAACAAATATCTTCTGATATTTTCCTTTTATTAGTGAATAGAATCAAAAGGAAAAATTTCTTCTACCAAACAGTGCATTTCTTCACTCGACTATTTCCTTGTCCCGGTTTACAATTAAAAGCACGATCAAATTCATCAAAATTCGATGTCGGACCAATCACTCGAAATTGTCCGAGAGAATGAACATCATTTATTACTCGTTTTAAATATGGAACCGTCGTTTTTGTGCACCAAGTATGAGCATAATTAATAAAAAATAATTGTTCAGGTGAATATTTCGAAAGACCTGGAAGTCGTTTGTCAGCATTGGGATTAGCCTGTGACCATTTCTGATAAGCCTAAAAAATATCGACATTCATTTTTTTTTTAATGTTTTTTTAATTAAATGCTCTCACGAAAAATGATTCACGGATTCCACCATTATCAGCAATATCTTCTCCTTGTGTTAATCTTCCGTCGGACTAAAATATCGAAATATCAAATTAAAAAATTGAAACCAAGAGATAAAACTTTGATATTGAGATCTGGGACAGTGTAATTACTGTATTGATCAACAATACAAGTTTTACGTTCATTGAATTTATCGATAGTTGATTGACTCCACCATGGAAAACGATTTCCTTCTTTATCAAACTGTCGACCCTTATTATCAAATCCATGTGTGATCTCATGACCAATTACCACTCCAATTCCTTCGCAATAAATCTTATAAGCTCGATTAGATATGTCAAAACCAAAATCTTACCACCATAATTGAGATATTTCGGTGCATCTTTATCAAAGAATGGCATTTGTAAAATAGCTGCTGGGAATGCTGAAGAAAAGAAGCGCCTTTTCTGAATAAAAAATTGAGAATTCTACTAACTAATTTGATTTTTTGATGGCGTATAAAAAGCATTGACGACCGTTGGTGCCGATGAACCCCATGCTTTATGATCGATAATCTTTCGTAAAATTTCAAATTCTTCTCTCGATTTGATTTGCAATAATTTCAATACATTATTGATATACGATGAATCGAAAATATACTAAACAATCTTCATGTAAAAAAGACAATCAATCTACTTAGAGCAAACCAAACGTAATGGAGCTATCATTTTATCTCCTTAATAGGAAGCTTGAATAGATTTTCTTTTATAATATGGTGATACAGAAAACACTGCTCTATTTTTCTATGCTATTTGTTCGATCGTAAACTAATATCTTAATAAGAAAATTTCAACACGAGCTGTTTTTGAATAGTATCTCTAATATATGAGGTTGATTAAATGAACATGCTTTACATTTCAGTTTTCAATCACTTAATAAATAGAAAAACAATTCGTATTGAAATTATATTATTAGGATATTAATTGAAGACTGATCAAAGAGCATCGAAAAATAGAGCAGCATTTTTTCTACCACTATATTAAAAAAGTAAATCTATTTAGGCTTTCTATTAAAGAAAAAAAATAATGACGCCACTACTTTTGGTATGTCTTAAGAGAGGCCGCATGAGGGAATCGAGCATTCTGCCAAAGACCCATTTTATGGTCGAAACTGACCTATGAATTTTTTTTCATCAATCGATT
>JAJEKB010017160.1:0-25291 GCA_022393335.1 Macrotrachela quadricornifera | reverse complement strand
TTTGTGCCCGCACCCGGATATCTTTTAAGGTTTCGTAGATTTTTTTATTCGATTTTTAGACTTTTGAAAGCATTTAGAGCATTTTACAAAACTACGAAACCTTTTTGGAGGGTTCAGGAGTGCTCCTATTTTTTTTTACAGTGCAATGTCATTACTGCTAAATGATCGCGATCATAATAAGGAATTAAGCCCATAAAATGATACGTTCTTTAAGGAAAATTTCTGTTTTATAAAATGAGAACTAATTGAAAGAGTTTTATATTCTTATGATTCTATATGGAATCAAGGATTGGAATATCTATCACGATTGGACAAAGTTTACTTAAATGTAGTGGTGTAACATTTCTCTGAGAAAAGGGTCAACGAATTCACAGGCTCAGCGCTACCTTGGTGAATTTTATTCTATATTCTATAATGATAGTTTTAGGATAGTATAAAAATCTTAAATGATACACGTGTTTCTATTTTGTGTTATGCGAAGAATGTAAATGAAATATAGAGTAGGAAGAGATATTACAACTTTTCTTGATTCAGTCGAGGGTCAAGTGAGTCGAAGCGACGAACGTTACTTGTAGTTAATTATCAAGGAAAAATAAACAATGTACAGTTGGGGAATAAGCTAGAAATTTTACCTATTGTCAAGTAACATTAACTTTATTGAACGTCGTTCATAATCAAAACCTGCTAATGTAGATGAACAAAGTACCATTCACGTTGAGGCAGTGACAATAATATTAGTAAAAACGTGTTAAAGATGATCGGATTTAAATGAGAATATGTACGGTTAGACCGTTTCTTTATAATAAACTGACGTTGCTAATACATCATTCGTATTTTCTACCAAAACATCAAGAAATGAAACAGTAGTAACAATTTCTCAAACTAATTTAATATTGAGATAGTGATTATTGGCTTCATCTAACATTTGATTAATATTATCTAATGATTCATTTGAAGTAAGGAAGACATCATCGCTATATTTATGAGAAAATTTATAATATCAAATGTACATTAAACAGTGGTAAGTTTTAGGTAGTCATTGGTAATAAATAATGCTCGTTCGAGAACTTGCTCAGCTCTTTCTCGTAGGAATGATGTTTTGAAACGATCAGTACACCGCTTATTTTGACTAATTGATAATTAATCAATACAAACAAATCCTAGATTTGAACTACTAACTCCCGAATACCTTTTGGTCAAGTTTTATGAAAAGTAATCTCTTTAATTTTCGCCTTATTCTTGGGCCAATCAGTGGAGTGCAGGCATATAAGTAAGCAAGCAAATAATTTATCCTCGCTAGACTCTTCTCTATGAAAAAAAGAATATATGCTTCAAGACAGTGAATCAAATCAATATCATCAATAATTGTTGCTGCATGCACATGTTCGTCAAATGGTGATCAAAGTGTTTCACTTAAGAACTTGGAAATTCCACTTGTTTGAGTATGCAATGAAAACACAATTAGTCTTACTAATGTTCCTTTCTATTGGGATAGACAAAATTAACAGTAAGATCATAGGAAAGAAGTTCAAATTTATCTACTTTATGTAATTAAGGAATAAAATACAAACAAGTTAATCCAACTTCTTTCAGTTTGAGTAACATTTTATGAAGTTGCCATGCTAAAATATGTCTCCTGGAACGAAAGTTATTAAGTGAATGAACAACTCTATCAAATGCTTCCACTAATGGATTGGTTTCTAATTCAACATAAGCTTTCGTTTTCTGTGCACAGTCTGTTCTACGATAAATATAAAAGAATATTAGGCTTGTCTGTCACACGAAGAGTATATTTGCTTGGTTTTAAGCGATATTTAACTGATTGAATTAATTTGCATGCTTTTCGCATACGATACACATCGAGATAAGATAATGGGGCCATATATCGTTCATATAGATATGTTTCCAATTGGAGTGAAAACTTTTGAATTATTTTTGATATATGTGACACATGATGCATATAAACAAGATAAGATATTATAATATCTGTCATATTCAGATGTTCATAGGAATGAAGATAAATTCGATTTGGTGTGATGTAATTAGATCCTATAGAAATAGTAGATATTTCATAAAATAGTTTAATAAATGAGATTATTGTTGAATTAAATTTCTAACTTAATACGACTATAAGATAATCTAATTGAATATGATTCAATAAGACTTTCAAAATATCAATTGTTTTGTTCGTTGCTGACCAACAGCGACCAGGATGATATAATATCCTCGTACGAAGATAAGATTCTTGATGACGAATTTGACTTATACAAGTATTTCCATAATGAGTAAAATAGAGTTTAACGAAATGCATTAATATATTTACTTGACATGTGTGATAAGCAGAATTTGGATTTTGAAATTTGTGATTGAAGTGCAACTAAATCTTGTTAATAAAAATGTTCATAAGATTGAGTTTTCATCTCATATTGTTCTAATTAGAAATTCAGCATTCAATGTTTTGATTCTTGTATGATTTTTTACGTTTATTTTGATATTGCTCTTGAATAGAATCAATATTCATGCAATCGAATGATTTTGGTATTTTATGACAAAAAATTCGCTGTTCAATCGGTTCTAACCTTTAAATAATTTCAATTGTGCTTTACGAATTGTTGTTAAAGGATCAGTTGCTTCGAACTAGAAAATAACAATGTCTAAAAGTTGACTTACTATAAATATCTGTTTTTTAGTCAGCTAAAACTATGATAACTGTCTAAATAATTGTTTATTATATTTATTATCTTTGGCTTTGTTCACTTTATAATTTATTCTTCTTAATAGATCAATATGATGTAAAGAAACGAATATTAATGATTTCTAAAGGAAATAATATTAATGGACAAAATGATACTTGTGTTATTAACTCAGTTGTATATTGATCGCTTTTATTTCCTAATAATGTCAAATACTCCTCTAGATATTGGTTAATTACACTGTATTCATTTGATTGTATTAACTTGAGAATGTCATCCTTAAAAATAGGCTTATACGATATAGTACATAATAAGAATGACTTTCAAACTTACTGGTCAACTTTGAAAGAATGGGGGCGCGTACCAAGGTAAATCGGCTCATCAATGGATCATCGAAAGCAATACACCATTTCATGCAGAATTTTATCCTGATTGTTTCCACAACAATTTCAATCGATTTCGAAAACGATTAGGTGATTTCCAATCTCATCTTAATGTATCCTATTTTCGTACGCTCAAAAGGTCTACGATCCATACAACATTTCTTCCTCTGACTAGAATCAGTCTCATTTGAAAGAGCGTGAAATTCTGCACAAAACTATACATCAGCCACCCAAAAAATGTAAATATAAACGAAAATGATAGAGATTAAATAGTATAAATATTGATGTTTTAGGTAAATCATCAACATTTAGATTTCTCACGTGCTTAGAAAATGACTTTACGATCAACTTTCGTCTTCAGAATTGGATGCAGTTTTTCACAAGCTACATTTTGGTATAGTTTTCATATTGAAATTTTATTGGCTAACAAATTGTTATTGGACACACTATTCAAAATGATCGAAACAACCATATTGATACCCTTAATCGACTATATCTTCTCATATAAATGTCTTCACGGTCAGATTTCTTCATAGTTATTCGATAGAGCTTTTCAGAGACCACACGCTAATAAATCAAGTCGCTGAAAGTTTCGGTGAACTTATAACGGAACATATTACGATGTATAAGTAGATCTCGATGAGATATAAGAAGTCCAAAAAGAATCCGTTCCTTCACGCCTTTTTTCCTGAGATATCGAGTTTCCAAACAGTTTTTTCTCATAGTACTCAAGATTTCGAGCAAAACTGTGTTGTCGAGTTTTAGTCTGAAAATTTGTCCAGTTCAAGATCTCGAATAGACTAGACTATGTGCAAAATTTCAGAATTTTTGAACATAATCTGCATCAGTTATGGATGTTTCAAAATACCCCCGTTGTCTACAATGTCTGTAAAATAGCGTCTATACTTTAAAATATTTATATCTGGTACGAATCACGTTTAAAAATTCTGAACTTTTGCACATAGTCTAGTCTATTCGAGGTCTTGAGGTGGGCAACTTTTCAGACCAAAACTCAACAACATAGTTTTGCTGGAAACCTTGAGTACTATGAGAAAAACTGTTTATAAACTCGATATCTCAGGAAGAAAGATATGAGGGAATGAATCCTTTTCAGGTTTCTTATACCTCATTGAGATTTATTTATGACTAAAAGATGGAGTTTAAACGGCTTGAACATCTAAATATGTTCCCTCGTTAGTGCTTCTAGTTGAATAAAACGGAGCTATATGACATCCATTACATAACTACGTTCTATGCAACCAAAAGCATTAAGTTCACCAAATCTTAAAACTACTGACTTTATCAGTATGTAGAGCTTGAAAAGCTCTATCGAATGACTATGAAGAAATATGATTGTAAAGACATTTATATACAAAGATATAGTTGACTAAGAGTATCAATATGGTATTTTTCCATCACTTTGAATAGTGTGTCCAATAACAATTTTTTAGCCAATAAAAGGAACTGTCGCATATACGCCCCCCCCCCCCCCCGGGATATCATAATATTCTAAAGGTGGGCATCGAGATTTATAAGGTACATTATACGGTAATATCATCAGAAAAACTACGATTACCCACCCTCGCAGTGTTGCGAATTTTGAAAATTTTGGAGTAACGAGGTGCATACGACAAACTCTTCAGATATTCTGAAAAATTGCAAGTTTTGAACATTTCTTCTATCATGTACAGTTATCTCCTTGAACTCTTCAATAAACATCCATAACATTAAACTTGCAGATGATGCAGGAACTTTATATAGTCAGGTGACGACGTGCACAGTATATAACCTTATATTATTCGACACTATACGAAAAATCAAATTCCATCTAAATGCATAGTAATCAGAGGAAAAGAAGGATTTGTTCCTACACACACACCGCCACTAATAACAACACGCAAGTATGATTGCGCACCGAACGGTTTCACGCACAGCGCTTGCCATGAAGATTAGAGAGAAAATGATTACAGCATATCATAGCGCACACCGATGATAGCCGAATTTCATCGAGCCCACATATGGTCCTACCATGGACGACAGGATAACCATTGGTCGGAAAAAATTTGCGGCGCTGAGAAAGATTCCCGCATTCCACTGTACCTTCGCAGACTATTTGTCGGAGACTTACCACAACACTTTACCACTTTCTCTTCACATCAGCTGTGTCATGCCGACCGACTGATGTCTTCCTAAACGCGGACCATTACAGTTAAAATGCATCCAACTCTACTACACTTCAGTACCTTACCCAGAAAAAACTCACATAACTGATTTCGGAGTACCACATAACACATTAAACGTGTCTGCCTATCAAAAACAAACCAACCACGACACTCATTCACACCTTCCACTCAACTTTCTATTCGCTATAGCTCAATAACTGGAAAATCCACCATAGATAAACACATGACAGCCCTCACACTTGGAGACCACCAACCGCATTCCAGGAGGAAAATTTCGCATACTACGAGCAATATGGTTAACTTTGACCAAATCAGTATAACCGTCACACAAAATTTCTCAAAACTAAAGAGGTATAGTGAAAATTTTTCTCGTATCCATGTCATTACCCCAAAATTTTCAAAATTATCAACACTGCGGGGGTGAGTACGCGTAGGTTTTTTTGATGATACTACCATATAATGTAACTTTTAAATCTCGATACCCACCTTTAGGATATTATGACATCCCTTACTGATTATGGTTAATTGAGAAGAGAAGACGAATAAATAATTTTGTTGCTATTTTATTTTAATAATTAAATTTATCTTTTTTCGATTAACTTTTCTTCTTTACGGTCTTAATAATTTACTAATTCCACAATACCAAATAATTATCAAAGGAAAGAATAAAATCATGATGAAAACTAAGTTCTGATATTAAGATAATATATAAAAGTAGGTATAAATTGTTGTTAACAATAATTATTCGATGAAGATTATCTGAACATCTTCAAAAATCATTGACTAAGGTTTTCATGTCTAACCAAATAAAAATACTTTTAATCTAACTATTTTTAATATACAGGTGTTGACAAAAAAACTTGCACAAAATTTTTCTTTATTTTAAGGAAAAAGAATTTTATGCAAGCTTTTTTGCAAGCACCTGTATATCAAATAAATCAGAACATATTTAATTGTGAAATGTTTCCTGTTCTTGATGTCTACGATTATCATATAAGAAAATATCTGTTTTTTTCTATTTTCAAAGATGATTATCTAAGATAACCTTACCACCATGTATGTAATCAAAAAACATTTCTCATAATATATAAAAAGGTAGAAGAGTTTTATTGATGATGAATAAGTGTATATCATATCACTTATCTACCAGACACATCTTACCAATATAATTAAATATTCAAAATAAAATAAAACACATCAGAAAAAACAGATAGATCTTATCGTTTATTTTAAAATAGGAACTAAGAAACTTTTTATTTTCTTCACATTTGATCAAAATTCTTGTTTGAATTATGTATTAATATATGCCACAATGTAAAATGTCCTGTAATATCCTTATTTACTTCTTTAATCCATAATTCCATAGAGGTGTTACAGAAAAAGAACTCAACGAATCTAATGAGGACAAGTATTTGAACAAATATAGTTTCCAGTTTGACAAATCAGCTACCTGACATCAAGAAATATCGATCGAATATTTCTCCAATTAACTTTATACGTAGATTAATCGCTCTGATTTCTTTATAAAATTTTTTTGATCATCATCGATATTTTTATTTGTTTTACTTTTCTTAAATCAGGCTCTTTTCATTCCAATCGTTCTCGTCATCTACTGTCCTCCTATCATAGATATTGTTTGTTACTGATTGGTCAAGAGAATATTGCTTTCTGAATTGGTTAAACAAAATGAACAAACAGAGACATCATCATCATTAGATATTATTCGTACAAAACACATCCTTCATCAGAAAAAAGAATTATATTAAAATTTTATCAAAGTAAATCACAATATCTAACTGTCTTCAATTATATACCATATTAATTTTTCTATTTTAGAAATTTCCGATATTCAAAAATTAAATAAAAAGGCTATTTATTATGGGTCACGAGTTAATCGAAGGATTAGATACAACAACAGTATCAATGGTTAATGTGATGACAAATATTCAAGCAGCTGGTTGTGTGTATTTGTTGCAAACTAAATCAGATGTATTAAAATCGGCTCATATGCTTGTTATCATTGATATGCTGGGTTGTTCTGATGAAAAAAATATCACAGGTTTAATGGTACACATAAAAGCAAATATCGACGAGCATTATTATCAAAATACAACAACCTTAGAAGTAAAACCATGGTCTTTTCCACGGGAGCAACTTTATATTACCTACATTGGAAATTTGACAGACAGTGAATATTTGTCAAATCCAAATTTTATACCGGCTTACGTTATACAATATCAAGTAAATAATTAGAATTATTTTTTTTATATTAGTTTGTTTATTTTTTTTATCATCCAGACATCTGCTATTTTTGGACAAATAGCGAATATAAATATACCAGTTGGTATTCGATGTGCTTTAATTCATTTATTAGTAAGTGCATATCATTTTCTATCATCTTTACCGATATTCTTTTTTCTTTGTTGGTTTACTTTAGGCAAACAATGTCTATTATAGATTTATATCAAATAATGACAATCAACAGCTGTTAACATCGTCCCTAAATGGTCAAGAATTTGTCAAAGATTTTTTAACCGATGGATTGGGTTTAAGATGGCCTGATATAAAAGTTACTGGTGATCAATTCATTTAATCATTGATTTTGACACGAAATATTTCACTAGAAAAGATAAATAAATGATATTCATATTATTATTTAATAGTCATGAAAGACTTTTTTGAAAAGACTCAATACTATATAAACACCTTTTTTATATTATAAGTGTATCTTCTCTTAAAAAACTAAAGGATTGTTTTTTTTCTCATTTCGCTTTTATCATTCACTGATTTTATTAATCTTTAATCCAAACAAATGCTAAAATACGCTAAAGTTTATTACTTGATATACAAGAAAATCAGTGAGAAAGACAAAAATACATGTAATACCTTTCGCTTTTGGTTTAGGTGCCAGTGTGATACCGTGTACAGGATTTACTGTCGTAAACAATTTTCATAAGGAACGCTTTGTTTCAAAAAAAATTAATTAAAATAATGCGCCACGCTCCTTCTGCTCTTATTAAGGATGTAAGTGATTTACAAAAAGGAGAATTATATGGAATAATTGTAAAATTTTTATTTTAGTTCGAAAGCGTATGTTTTATAGTAAAAAAAAGTTGAATGTTGTTTTGTTTTATATGATACGATATTTTTGCAAAAAATGGAATTTTATGTTTGAGTAGCGAATTGGTCTTTTAAAAGTAATCGATAAAAAAAATTATATAGATTAATATTTTGACTATTATTATGTAGGTATACGCATATTTATTGTATGAATTTTAGTGTACTAAATGAATGAAATTGTTTTATAAATTTCTCACATAATTTAATACTTTATGATAAATACTTTTCTTTCAGAATGCAATACAAAAACAATAGATATAGTGAATCTATATTGCGATCTATTTCAAATTCTAAAATATAGTATTTGAAATTATATAAATGAATATTAATTGGTGATATGAATAAAAAAATCACTAGCTATAAAGAAAAAGAATTGGATGAAAATAAAATGACTCTTCACGAATGGATTTATCAATTTTATATACAATTATATTGCAACATGTTGATTTAGTATTGATTTATAAAATTATTCATTCATCATATAAGAAATAAGAAATTTAATAGTAAAACAAAGAAAGACTATCATTTCAACTGTAAAAATTTTTTATCAGTAATTATAATCGAATCAGCAGGAGTTTGTTTCTATTTATGTTGGAACCGATTTCGTTATAAAATCATAAACAATTAAACAATAATTCGTAATTTCATTTTTCCACCCAATAACATAATGTTTTAACTTGTTCGTTCAAATAAAAAACATTATACTAATGTCGAGCGACATCTCACTAATATGCTATAACACAACAAAAGGATCAGTATCATTAGTCTAAGAAATTAAATCATAAATAGCGGGATAATATAATATTTGAATGAATTGATAAACAATTAAGAGATGTTCCACGAAAAAACCAAAGATTGCGAAAACATGTGGGTTGACAGATTCCAAATCTGATCCCATAGGAAGTTAGGGTTTATTGACCTATACACAAATCCAAAATATTACAGTCTAAAGAATTACTTTAAGAGAGTTAAGATAGACCACACTGTATTACCCCAAAAAATAACCTCTAAAAATAGACGAAATTCAACTTTTACGTTTTATGAATTTTTTCCCTATAATTTTTTTATTATTAAAAATGAGTCATATACCAATCGATAGAGCTTGACTTGCTCTATAAAATGGTCTATGTAATATTTTTTCTTAGTCTCAATATACAATCGAAAAAGCTCAAATACTACATTTTTTATATAATATAAACATCTGTTCGTATAGTATTTTGATAAAATATCCATGATATATTTCAATTTCAAGCAAATTATTAGATTTATTTTGTAGCCCGTTTAATTCTGCATCGAACCGTATATCAGACATTATTCTGCTATGATGTAAAGTGAGGATGCGTGAACTCAAAAGATGAATACTAATATCATGCTCATCTACTGTGCATAACACTAATCAGTATGTTTCTCTAATATTTTGAGTGTTTCAAATATTTAGCTTGAATTCATAGCTGAATACAATATTCAGGAGATCAGTCATCATCAGAATCGCTAGAACTGCATCACATCTAAAATAAACATTATATCATCTTCTGAGAAGACAGATGTGTTATGTTTACATCATCGCTCGTAGGAATAGTTGATGGCATTAGAGAGGAATTTTTTTCTATGTGGATTTAAGTATATGTATTGATGAAATATACCTCTATGTAACTTATTCTGCACAATATCTGCCTTCTTTTTTGTCTTTGAAATGGACACTTCGAGTTACCTCTGCGAGTTAAGATTCACGAAACTTTGCATGTAGCTGGTACTGTACATGATAATTTTACTATGCATTTAACGATCAGTCTAGCAGCTGACATAGGAGGAATCTGATGTATTCAATTGTTTTACGTTCATGGAAAAATGAGAGGAATCTAGATTGTTTTCTTTTATCATACCAGTAGGGTAATGATATATCCACAAAAAATAGACAGTTCTCCTAGAGCAGCTTTAGAACAATCATTTTCATAGAATGAGGTATAATACATACTGCGTAAACCTTGTACCCAATAGAAAGTGTTTCTATAAACTTTGTATGCTAAATTATTATAGCAAACCCATAGCCTTTTATTGTGTAGAGGAAATAGTTAAATACGAGTGGAACGATGAAAGGCTTTGTTTCAGATGCAGTTGTTGATAATTTATACATGGAAAACTGGAAAACAGCAACACGATCAAAATCTGTGTGGTGCTCAGGTGCATAAAATTGTTCGATTAGTTTTTAATGTACATGCATGATCTTTATAAATGATTGCAAACAGGAGAAGGGCATAGTTACTCATAGATTAGAACCTATTTTTTTGGCTGATTATGTGTAATGTCATTTTATAGAGTTATTACTTTTATGAGGGAAGTTAACGTTTTCTACAAGTTCTGCGGAAAATGTTTGTTCTAACTAAATTTACTAGAGATAAAAAAAACAATCGAAGGTGAAAAGGATACACTAACTCTGTTGATTTTCCTTGTATATCAGCTCTCATTTAAACATTGGAGAAATGGTTACTCTCGACCATAAATGAAACAATATTTCATAAAAATTATTATATGGCATCAATGTATTAATTTCGTAAACTTTTAATTATATTTACTCTGTAAAATATCCGAAAGAGTCGTCGGGCTCTGTGTGCAGTTGTGACAACAACGTTTTAGGCATTTCATCATCTTAGCTCAAAAAAAGTAAGTTCAATACGTGCGTTCTGATCTGATATCTGAGAAGCTGAGGTTGTTGTATTCGACACTGAAACAATTTTTTATATACTTCTCTATAAATTTCCTTGAGGACAGAATTTACTACTATAGGATATTCTAGAATTTCGAATAATGAGAAGTAAAGAAAACTTTTGTTTATTGTAATAAAACGTGCCATTCACAAATTATACAGATCACTTGTAGACAGATTGCCACTTTCTTCGCTCATCTTTGTAGTCCTATACTTCTGGTGGAATAGCCCGTAGCGATGAACTAATACATATATACGAAAGAGAGATGGATATCATGAAACAAAGTGATAGTTATTGCCAAAAACCTGGAGAGGGTAGTACAAACACAGAGAGAGTGATTACAAAGACCTGGGGTATATAATACGAATACATAGGGTGAATACACAAGATCTAGGGAGAGATGCCGAGTACAATGATACTACGATCTAACTAAAGGTAAAGATCATAACGCTATCTAACAGAATGTAGGGTGAGGGTAGAGCATCTATTAAATATACTTTGCTACTGACAAAATCATTAATTAAGTTTCATAAATTAATTACCGAGCTCATTTGTATTTTTTCAGAGTATAAATTAATATTCGAGTTCAAAACTTTCATTTAAATAAAAAAAAATATAATTTTATTATAACCGAGCTCATTTCTCTCATTTTAATGCCGATTAAAGAAACCGAGCTCATATATCTCTTTTTCCGAACTCATTTATTATTTCATCCATTGTAGTTTATTTAGCATCGTCAGTTCATCACTGTCTATTAATTTTAATGTCTCATTCAACTTATTCATTGAAACGAATTGATATTGTCTTATCTCGATTCGTCTAATGATGACAATGACTAGTATTGAAAAACTGATGATAAAATTATGAAAAAATTTTCATATTTTAGACTTATCAAGCGTATACTCTAATATTCTGTAGTCAAAAATGACTGTTAATAGAGATTAGGCATTACATCAGGAAGATGGAAAATCTTACATCATTTTATTAAGACAGTATGGTGTCGGAACAGCTTTCCTCTTTCCATTAATAAGAAATGCTGACTGATTGACTCGAAAATAATTGATATGTAAGGCCACTAGACTGTAATTTGAGATAATTTTGTTTATTTTAAAGAATGGTAAAAGCCAATATAAAAAAGTATTCTTATTGATGAACCGCCATCTTCAGTCAAAAAAAAACTGTTTTATAACAAAATTTATTTTAGAATATATTTCGGAAAATAATGTATGTTGTTTACATTAATATAGAAGAGTATGATCTTTAGTATTTAAAATTTCACACAAAGAAAATGGCTTTATCTTTTTTTGTATTCTTTTCTTAGATGTATAAATTTAGCAAATGTATGCGTTGATATACTAAAATATAAGTTCTATTGCTTTTGTAATATTTACGTGGGTTTATCGCTTAAAATATCATCATGATTATAAATTAAAAGCATATAATTATCTACTTTTTTATTATTTACATTTATTTTTCAACAATTGAATATAATTATAAATAGAAATAAAGTACATTCAAACATATTAGTTTTCAGTCGATTTTATATAGAGAAGATGAAATTCAAATAATGTCTAGTGCTCAGATATATATTTAATATACATGTATTGAATTTGTTCAGACTTTGAGTGAATCCAACATTTTCTATCTGTGAAAAGTTTTCGGTTTCTTTGAATTATCTCATAAAAACCAAAGGATTTAAATTTGAACTTCTTCATTCAGAGTGGTGATGACGTTGCATACTTTTAAACTATTACACGGCTTTAACAGATTAGAAAATTGTAGGAAAAGTTTTCTCAAAATTTTTATGAATAGAAAAGGTTATAAAATTGTGAAGACAAGATAGTACACTAAAAGATTTACATACATTTTCAATAGAAAAGCTTCATGTGTTTGCTAAATTTAAATTCTTATTAAATAAAACAAATTATTCAGTATGTAAACGTTAAAATAATGCAAAAAATGGTCATAATTGTAGAATTATGAGTGTTGACACTGTTAATCAAAAGTGTATCTTTATTAATTAATCTGTGTCATCAATTTTATTAAAAAATTAGGAATAAAAACTATATAGCAAACATTTTATGAGCTAGAAGTATGTGCTCAGTAAGAATATCTCAGGTTGACAATTACGGAGTATAACTTCTAGAAACGTTCAATATACGACCGTATTTCTCAATATTACGTAGTCTGATATTATGATTGTATGCGATAGAAAATGGAGATCATGAACGATCATGTTTTACTTGAATAGAATGAGGAAACGGTTATTTTTGCAGTTTCTTGTGTCTTATCCGTTCATACAGAGCAGTAAGACAGTTACTTTTAACACATTCACCACGATGTGAGCTACCGGTGGTTCACGACATACTTCATAAGGAAAACAACAAAAAACAGTTTCTTTTTCTTCTTTTTTTCTATGTAGTAGATGCCATATATTCCTTTATCCGCTCCGTCTTGTTCAGTATTCGAATCCTTCATTACATTGCGTAATACTTTTCATTAAAACAATCAAGACAAAAATATTTATCACAATCAGAACAGAAAGTCTTCACTCTCTTCACTGCTGTCGCACTTGCTCCTCTTGATTGTTGATACAAGTGATTCATACTATAATATAATTCATCATGAAGTTTCATTTGTTTTTATAATCTCGAGAGAGAAGAATCAAAGATAACGCTGCAAAAAGAATACAAAAGAAACAGAATCAAAGCTGTATTTCGTTTATCTCGTTTCTACTGTGCAGTACATAAGAGAGAGAGAAAAACAAATTTGAGTACCCATGTGATGTAAACCGGACAAAAACCAGCGGTTAACCGCGGTTTTACCGGTCCGGTTACCGGCTCCCAAAACCGCGGTAAACCGGCGGTTTTATCCGGTAAACCGCGGTTAACCGCGGTAAACCGGCGGTATTGTCCGGTAAACCGGCGGTTTTGTCCGGTAAACCGCGGTATACCGCCGGTTTTTTTCGGTAAACCGGAGTTAACCGATGCTAGTATGTGCAACTAGACAATATCGTTTACTCTATTCTTTGAATGTTTGTATAGCAAAATTTTACAAATATCTTTGGATTTAGAGAATTTTTATTTCACGCAAAATAAAAGTACAAAA
Organism: Macrotrachela quadricornifera; assembly: GCA_022393335.1. Classification (NCBI taxonomy): domain Eukaryota; kingdom Metazoa; phylum Rotifera; class Eurotatoria; order Philodinida; family Philodinidae; genus Macrotrachela; species Macrotrachela quadricornifera. Next base: position 11,099 of record JAJEKB010017160.1, on the reverse strand, counting down.
AATGAACATAAAATAGTGAGAAATAAATTTAGAAAAATAAATATAAAAAAAAAAAGTATAAAAATTATTAAAATCAATAAAAAAAATTTAAGAAAATAAATTTAAAAATAATAAATATTAAAAGGATGAATCTGAAACGGTATAGAATTAAAAAAAAATTCAATAAATTTTCAAACAATTAAATTAAAAAGTGAATATTGAAAACTTAAATATAAAAAAGATTAATGCGTACTTAAACTTTGTCGTCGTTAAGACGTATTCGTGTCTTTCAGCAGGAAAAAAATAAATAATACAGCAAATGTACATGTATATATATATATATATTTTTTCCGTTCTGTTTCTGGTATATATATATTTTTTTTTTTTCCGTTCTGTTTCTAGTATATATAGTTCATCGGAATATTATCGGTTTACCGCCGGTTTCTTTCAATAAACCGCGGTTAACCATCAGTCTGCCCGATTTTATCGGTTAACCGTCGGTTTGTCCGGTTTTACCGGTTTACCGCTAGTTTTCTCCTGTAAACCGCGGTTAACCGCCGGTTTTTCCGGTTCGACCGGTTTACCGCTAAAAGTGATCCGGTATTCATGACATGGGTAGTTATTCTGTTTGACATGTAAAAGGATTGCCTATATAATATTGTAAATAAAAAAAGCAAAGGAAGCTGTAGCATATACTCAAAAGACCAATAAGTACGTTTATCAAGAGATGAATGTACACAAAAATGTTAAAGCCATCTAAAGAGCCCTTTGATCATAATGAATAGTGATAATGACAAGGAGATTTATCTTCAAGATAGTTGATCTCTTTAATATAAAAGCAAAAATTTACTATATTCATCTAAAATGGCGATGGACAACTTTCATTTAAATTTTAATATTATACTATTTATTAAAGACCGATGAAACATGAACGAAATATAAAGCACTATTTGTGTTATCAATACATATAGAGAGAAAATTTTCTTTAAGCTTTCTATTATCAATTTGCCTGTACATGTATTTTTTATATGCATTGACATTTAGGTAATTTTTTATTTGCCCAATTGTATATTGGCATTTCAATATAATGATGTGCAAATATAGCTATACCAATTCCAGCCCATAATATCATAATTGAACTATTTTCAACTACATCTGATAGAAGTAATACTAAATGAGGTAATGCTTCAACTAAACAATAAAATGCATATGAATTATTACCCATATTTATAAGTATTGGTGTTGTTAATAATTTTGATGTTAATGATGATGGATATTTTGCATATAAATAAAGATTAATGCACATGATTAATGAAATTATTGGACCAAATCCTAGTATTTCTTCATACTTAGTCGTTATTGGATTTTTAAATAAGAGCGGAGAACGAATCATTATAAAAAAGCATATTTGGCATACAAAATAAATATCAAGTGCTAGATAATGACATTTATATTTCGAAAAATATTTTCTTAATGATAATGTGAATCTTTTATGTTGTTGTTGTTGTTGTTGTTCATTGTTTGATATTAAAGTAGTAGTTGCATCAATATTAGATTGATCATTACTATTATCACTTGATGATTTTAATATAAATATAATACCTGTAATCATTCCAAGAATAAACTCAGGTATTCTTGTCAAAGGTGAGTAATAAATTATCTCTTCTCGTCGATAATAGAGTGGTATAGTTAAATCATCAGGTATAAGTAATCGAATTACAAGAGGTATGGTGGATATAAATAAAATAAAGAACCATAATAAATATAATCGTTTCATTGTGTTTTTGTAACAATGTTCATTCAAAAGAAGACTAATTTTATTTGTATTTAATAAATAACGAATAAAACGTAGTAAAAATGGAAATGTAACATAGAAAAAAAACTCCGTCTGAATACTCCATGTCACAATATTCCATTGTAAATCAGTAAAATGATATGGAATCCATGTTCTTATTCCAAATAAAGTTAATAGAATATTTATCCAATTCAATAATGTACATGGTTTATTCTTAGTCCATATACATCGAACATCATATATAGATATAATTAATGATAAATAATATAATGGAAATAATCGAGCAGCTCGCCGTCCAACAAAAGACCAATAACATGTTGATGATTTAAATGCACAATCACTATAAACCCATACCATTACAAAACCACTTAAACAAAAAAATAATGCAACACCTGCTGCGCCAGGATATGCAATCCATTCTATATGAAATAGTTTAAATTCATCGGCTTTATCTACTGAACGATGGAATGCAAATACCCATAAACATGCTAGTGCACGAAAGCCAGTAAAAACATTAATTGGTGGACGACGATAACTTCGTTGATTATTTATAATTTTAGAATAATCATGCTCAGTAAGAATGGAAGTTGATAATTCCATAATACATTAATATACACAAAGATATTATCTGAAATATATATATCCTCCAGACTGAAAAGTGACCTGCTGGCAAATTCTGCTTTTCATTGAAATTCACTTCTTTCGATAATAGCAATAGTGTTAGTGGAAAACATACTGGCTGAACCGCATAATAAATTTTTGTATAGGAACTTCTTTACAGGAAATTTCGAAATTTTTTTCAGAAAGACGTATTTAATATCCTGCTTAATATGAATCGTCTTTTTCTAATATTCTAAATAAAGAATGCGCCTAGTTTGTATAAAAGGCAACGAAGCCTGTGAGTCTATTGGCTGATGGAACACCGTACAAATAAGAATGTATATATTTACGAAGAGAGAAGAAAGAATGAGATCAAAATCAATGGATTGTTATCCGTCATTAGTGTGATATTAAAACTGCTGAAAATTTTCTTTGTAATACGACAAACTTAAATTCAGGTTGAACATCTATATGACACAACCTTTAGAATAGTTTTGAAAAGTATGACTCTAGACTAGTTTCAAATTGTTCATACACTATGATGCGTATTATCGGTATATGCTTTTCATATGTCGCCAAACTTAACACTCACGATCGTCTGTCTGCAGGTAAACCTGATAACGATATCTTTAACGCAATATTAGGTTGCGTATAAATTGAAACAGAAATCTATAGTTAACATAAACATCAGTGCATCGCAATAAGCTTTGTTCGTCGTATGTACTATAAAAAAAACTAATGGTATAAATTTGGTAGAAAAAAAAAGTGCTGAAAGTATAAAATACCAAAAGAAAGAACATCGAGACACTTTCATCCATATTGCGTGAATAATTCGTAGCAAAATCCATATCTTGTACTTATATATCAATAGCTGCTTAATGTATTTTTTTTTCTTTCGTCATTTTTCGTTTTTGATATTTTTTCGTTCTGCCAAACATATTCATGCCAGACAAATTGAATCTATTATTTGGTAGCAAAGAAATTTTTCTATCATGATTCATCGGTTGATCTTTGTATAATTTCTTGTGAAAATGAAGAAAATTTTTTCACTATTCCCCTCAGTTATAGGTAGGATGATACATTACTAATCGCTTGCTTGTGAAGTTCAGCAACGACTGTTTCAGGGCGGATCTTAGAAAATTTCTTAAAATCTTTTATAAGATCTTGCCAAAACTCAGTCACTACTTTTAGTATATCCTAAGTGTAATGGATAGTTAACAAAGAAATCCTATCTTCGATATTCTTGTCGAGAATCATTTCCCTTTGAATGGAATAACTTTATGCAAGAAGTCAATTTTCAGAACAGTCCTTAATAGGCTTAAATGTGGAACCTTTTTTATCTCTTTTTCAAGTTCATTGGAGCAATATGATATATCTTAAATGAAAGAATTAATAAATCATAATTCCTCTTCCATGTTAGTCAATTGTTATTATTTTTTTATGGATTGAAATCTTTTGTTTTTCACACGGATTAATTAACGAATTGAAATTATAAAATTAAAAGTATGATTTCAATGATTGTTGTAAGTTTTATTATTTGATCAAATAAAATCCTTAATGATTATATCGATGTGTAAGCTAAGCAGTTAATTTAAGAAAAGAATTAAATCTTTGTCTTTGTGACACAAATCGCAATAATTATCTAATATTATTAACAGATATATATATATATGTATTGATCTGATCGAATCTATTTAAAGTTATTCCCTATCTTGAACTTCTTCACTCTAACTGATACTATAATGCCTAATAAATTAAAAATATAGATTTTACAATGTAGAATTTTGATGTTTCAATTTGACACAGAATGACTTTTCCACACTCTCTGAAATATTCTCGCATGTGAATTTCAGAGAAAATTTGAATTATTCAATATAAATCTCACAGAAAGAGGACACTTCGAGTAAAATGTAACTTAGCTACACATTACATGCTCTTTTCCGACGACTCAATAAACAAGAATAATTTATATGGACAGGTACTCTGTTATCTTGCCATTTAGTTTTAATATAATTTTTGATCGAACGGATAAAGAATATGATCAAGAATATCACAACAAAACAGTAAACATAATGTTCAAATGAAAATAAGAAACAAATTTTGAATTAGTATGAATGCATCAGTTAGATAAAATTCTCGTTGACCAATAATTTATTTCATACAATAGATCCGCTATGTTTCCATAACTAACACCGTTGCATCGAATATCCACCGTAGTAAGTGTCTGAATTAAAAAATAATAGTAATTATAAAGTTAATGAGATAGAATATTATGTCACTGTGTTAATCTTTAATGCTGATGCTAGATGTTGTGCTCCTTCAATATTGATCTTATTGAAGCTAAGATCCAATGTACTAAGTGTCTATATTAAAAATAATGATATATTCATAGTTGAAAATAGGAAAACTTGTTTTACTGTGTTATTCTGTAATCCTAGAGCCAGATGTTTTGATCCTTCATCACCAATTTTGTTGTGACGGAGATCGAGTGTGATGAGTGACTGTGTCCAAACATAGTGATGAATTTAAAATCGATGCGACAAAAACTCATCTTACTGTGTTATTTTGTAATGCTTGACCCAGATAATTTCCCCCTTCATTAGTAATATAGTTATCTCGAAGATTAAGTGTCATGAGTGTCTACTTTGAAATATTATCGTGAACTTATAATGAATAAAAAAGAAAGTTTATCTAACCATATTATTTTGTAATACTTGAGCTAGGTACTGTATGCCTTCATCACCGATTTTATTGCATTGAAGTTCGAGTGTGGTGAGTGCCTGTATTCAAACAACATGATGAATTTAGAGTTAATGAAAAGAAAATTTTGTCTTACTATGTTATTCTCTAATGCTTGGGCTAGATATTCTGTTCCTTCATCATCAATTTCGTTGCATCCAAGATCGAGTGTATTGAGAGTCTATATTGAAATATAAATATGAATTTACAGTCAATGAGAAGAAAACTTCTTTTACTATGTTATTCTGTAATCCTTTAGCGAGATATTTTGCTCCTATATCACCAATATCGTTCCCAAAAAGATGGAGTGTGGTAAGTGCCTGAATACAAAATTGTGATGAAGTTAAAGTTGATGAGGCGAAAACTTGTCTTACCGTGTTAGTCTGTAATACTTGACCTAGATATATTGCGCTTTTAGCGTCAATTTCATTGTTGGAAAGATAGAGCGTGGTTAGCATCTACATTGAAATATATTGATAGATATGTAGTCCATCAAAAGAAAAATTGTCTCACTGTATTGTTCTTCAATCCTTGCGCGAGATGTTTTATGCCTTTAGTACCGATTTCATTCCTATAGAGATTGAGCGTGGTAAGTCCCTGTATTAAAACATAGTGAGCAATTGATAGTAGATAGAAAAAAAAAGAAATATGATTTGTGATTAGTAAAATAAATGAAATGATCAATTATTAAAATAATTCAATTCATATATTTAAAAATCAATAAATAAAATTTATCAATAATTAGTCAATCAAATGAGTTCTATTTTCATTTCGAATTCTTTAAATTTTTTCATTTACTTAAATTTATTTTCTATCAGTAAATTTTATGTTTGTCATCGATAAAAATTCGATGTTTTACTAATATTTATATCTAATAAACTGATCATTTCAATTATTATACTGATCGCTGAAATGATGAACAAAAAAAGTTCTTGTCTCACCGTATTATTCTCCAATGCTTCACCAAGATACTCTGCTCCTTCATTGCTGATGTTGTTATCTGCAAGACTGAGTGTAGTTAGTGTCTATATTGAAATATAATGGTGAGTTTATGGTCGATAAAAAAAGAGTTTGTCTAACCATGTTCTTTTGTAAACCTTGAGCTAGATATTTTGCTCCTTCATCACCGATTTTATTGCATTCAAGATTGAGTGTAGTAAGTGTCTGTATTTAAACATAATGATGGATATGTCGGTTGTTGAAAAGATAATTTGTCTTACTGCGTTATTCTGTAATGCTTCACCTAAATGTTCTGCTCCTTCATGATCGATTTTGTTCCATCTCATATCGAGCAACATGAGTGCCTGCATCAAAACATAATGTCGAATATATAGACAATGAAAAAGATAATTTGTCTTACTGTATTATTCTGTAATGCTTGAGCCAGATATCGCATCCCGTCAGTGGCAATTTCATTGGACTGAAGATTGAGTGTAGTGAGTGCCTATATTGAAGAATAATGAGAATTTATAGTCAATGAGAAGAAAATTTGTCTTACTGTATTATTCTGTAATCCTTGAGCCAAATGCTTTGCTCCTTCATCACCAATTTGAGTCCAATGAAGATCAAGTGTGGTAAGTGTCTGTATTCGAACATAGTGAAGAACTTAAAGTCAATAAGACGAAAACTTATCTCACCGTGTGTTAGAGAGCACTCTAACATAGAGAATCATATTCCTTGAATATGTACATGCGTTATGCGCGTGCTCTATGTTAGTGTATGTCTTTTCCTTTCCTTTCTCTTTCGTTTGTATAACTTCTCTAGTATATCTAGGTCAATCTTTTTTTTTTTTCTCTCTCTTCTTTTCTTCTATATTTCGTCTATGAGAATGATTGAAATTCTCATATCACGCTTGGAAAGAAGATAAATGACGTCATGTGCATGCACTATGTCATGCGGATACATGACGTCATCTTCTTTCTTTTAATATTAACTTAATATTAAGAAGGAGATGTACCCATTATTCTCCTTCTTGTCTTTGTTAAATTTCTTCATAAGCAGGAGGGAACCACGCGCTGCCCTCCTGCTTGTCTTTGTCTCTTCTCAATTTCTTTATGTGATTTCTTTTCTTTTTTTTCTTTTTTGTTGCGTGATCATATTCGAAGTGGTCCTATAAAAGGGACATCTTCGGTTGAATAAAATAGAGTTGAAATATTATCATCAATTTCCCCTCTTCTGATCATAAAGTTACAAATTGGGACCTATGTAACACCGTGTTATTCTGTAATGCTGGAGCTAGATGTTGCATTCCTACAGCGCCAAGATAACCCCAAAGATTGAGCGTGGTAATTGTCTGTATTTAAACATAAAGATGAGTTTAAAATTAATGGAAAAAAGAAGTAGTCTCACTGTGTTTTCCTGTAATACTTTAGCCAGATGTTTTGTTCCTTCAGCACTAATAAAAGTACGTTGAAAATCGAGAGTGACGAGTGCCTGTATTAAAACATAATGATAGACATTCAGTCGAAGAGAAGAAAATTTATCATACTGTATTTTTCTGTAATGCTGTAGCTAGATGTTCTATTGCTTTATCATCAATTGTACACTCTTCAATGTTGAGCGTGATGAGTGTCTATATTGAAACATAATGGTAGATATGTAGACGATGAAAAGAAACTTTGCCTTACCGTGTTATTTTGTAATGCTTGAAGTAAATGTTCAGCTCCTTTATCATCGATTTGATTCCGATAAAATGTGAGCGTGGTGAGGATCTGTACTTGAGTATAGTGGTGAATTTATAGTTGGTGAGAAGAAATCTTATCTCACGGTATTATTTCTTAATATTTGAGATATATGTGGTGCTTCTTCAGCACTAATTTTGTTCCTGCAAAGACTAAGTGTGGTGATTGTCTATATTAAAATGTGATAGTAGATATGCAGTCAAGAAGAAAACTTGTCTCACTGTATTATTCTGCAATGCTTGTGCCAGTTGTTGTAATTTTTCACCATGATCTTCTTCCAAAACGAAGTCCAGTTTGATGAATGTCTAAATAGAATTTTTAATAACAGAATCTTGTTTATCTTTGTTCTCTCTTGAGCGACACAGTAATAATAGAAATCGTCGATATACCTTAATAACGTTCTTTGGACTAATATTTTTATAAGAGAATACAAATCGTCACAATCAGTATGTTAAACTTTAAGCTACACATTCCAAGGAATGGAGAAAAATATGATCTGGTATTAATAGATTTACCGTACATATTGGATAATTAGATATATCTGTGAAAGATGATTAGAAGCGATTTTCTCATTCGTTATATCAGTAGAACCTTCATATTTTCCAATAAGGTTTTTGCAAAACTATCTGACTTGTAAGATTCTTTTATTAACATTTTTATGAAAAAATAGATTGGAAAACTTGTGTCGAATTTTAATGATTCTTCAAAACTAAGATAATAAAAACGAACAATCTTTGAGTAAAACTATTTTCGTTTAATATGAAAAGTGAAGAATTATTTTACATCTTAGGTCATAAAACGGAAGATGAAAAGAACTATAGGTTGAAAAAGTTTATACAAAGTAGTTGAGATAAGTACAATTAGTTTTATATACCTTCGATCATATTTAAACTTTTATTTACTGTCACATATTCTTTATTTCATAATTAGAAAATAATTAAAAGATATTTTGGTTTTTAACTCACACATTGTACATCAGTTGAAGACTATTCTTTTCTGATTTTGTCTAACTTCTAAAAATATATTGGAAATAACTATGCGACTTCGAAGATAATGTAAATATCGTTTTACTGGCAATCTTCTAGAAGAGATGATAGGTATAATTAGAACTCTGCAACTTAACAAAATCTTATTCGATAGTAAATTTAAATTCACCTTTGTTCTAGAAAATAACTATGAATATTTCATAAAATATATTCTTTGATATTATGGAATAGATCAACAATCTTTTCTTTACTTTATCTAAAGCTAAGTTGAATAAAAGAATAAAATTTATTAATAATATTTTTAGGATGATGTAACTTCGAATTTTAGCTTACCTGATATCGAGGATAAGTATCGATAATAGCATTAAGATATGTACAGACATTACGAAGTGATAGAAGAATAGTTAATTCATCGAGATTGTCTAATATCCTATAAACTAATTCGACGGGCAATGTAAGAAAAATTGAAAATATTTTGTCAGACATTAATATTTATATATATATTATAATATGTCTTTTATAATGAATAATCCAATGTGAACTATCTGAAAATAATAAATTACTTTTTTATCTTTAATATATAAGAAAAAAAACAAAAATAAGAGAAAAGTTATAGAGAATGCAAAAAAGGACACGTGAAACACATGAGTATGTTAATAAAGAAAAATATCGACATTTTTTTATTTATTATTATAGTATGATATTATGTTTTAACTCACATTTACTTTTCTAACATTTTCATTGAAAAAAACAACACAATTTATTGAATCGATTTTGAAAGAAGATTAGCTTTTTCCTTAATTGAATTTATTGTTCCTTTACGGGCATTTTCAAATCGATGTGTTTGTTTTTTGATACTATTTTCAAGAAAAGATGTTACATGAAACATTTCCTAACGTATTTGAGTATCGTGATATTGAATTACTTGAAAAAATTTTATTCGAAGTTTCGTTGATTTAGGTCAGAATCATCAGGAAAGATAGATATAAGGTGTTAATAAAGAACAGACACTAGTGGACGATCTTGTTTCATATCTTTCCAGATTCTTATGCTTTATTATCGTCATTGATATATACCAGCTATTATTATATTTCTTCGTTATTTTATTGTAAAACTTTGCAAGAATTACAGAAGTTGGAACAAACCATGAGAAAAAATCAAAAACAATTGTCTATTTAAACTGTTAACTTTATTTATGGGACCATGTTAACAGTCTCACCATTAATATAGAAATGAATGATGAAGTAGATGCAAGTGATATATATGGACATGAAGTACAAAGGATGGCTCTATCTCTTTTGTAATTCTGCTAAGATTCTGTTAAAGCAAAATAAAAACGAATCTGGAAAGAATAGATCCAAAAACGTCGATTAATATTAACAATAGATAGAAAACCATTAATTAAAAAAAACAGATAAAACAGAAGAAAAAAGGTCGGGATAAGTTACATTCACATGCTATATATAAAAGTGTATGTAACTTATCCCTATTGATTCGAACCAATCAAGTTCTATTCCATGTTTAACTCTTTTATGTCTAACCTTTGATGATAATGTGAATATGTTACAAGCTTATAATATATGATGCATTTCTCGTAAAGAGAATTTCACAATAAAAAAAAGAATATAGACACTGTGTTCATTCTATACATGTACCAAAATCTTTTTGAGTCAGATCGGGTTGCCCATTTCGAGATCTAGAAATAATAACAGGTAGTAATCAAAAGAACATTTAATTTTACAAAATTGTCTCTTTTTCATTGCATATTATTTTTTCGTTGCAATCAATAATGATACTCAAAACAGTTCTCTCTAGTCTTATCTTCTATAGATATCGAATTAAAATAGTTATCATTTAATGAAAAAGCCATATCAAGTAATTCCTTAATGATTAATATCTCTCATTGTATGGGCATTGATTAATATTTGTTTAACTCCAATTCTTCTACGAATTCAATATTGAATGATTTTATTTTTTCATTAATATCGATAGTATATATTTTATTACAAATAGAACAAAACATTTTTTTTTATTTATCTGACAAAATATAAACAAAAATACAATGTATATCTTATGATTCCAATTTATTAATTGAATTTGGTCGTAAACGTAAGTCTAATGGTTGATCATAATCAATTGTATCTGTTTCATTTGATTTTTCATCTTTTACCTAAAATATAAAATATAGAACAAAAATGAAAAGATTTGTTTGATTTTTTATCTTACCGATACAGTACTTATTGCAGTTGTTGATGTAACAGTAGTAGTAGTTACCATTTGAGTAGCTGATGGTGTTCGTTTTTTAATTGCTTTTCCTTA
>JAJEKB010017159.1:0-18400 GCA_022393335.1 Macrotrachela quadricornifera | reverse complement strand
TCTGTTTTGACAAGAGAGGTTGATTATATGACAATTTTTACTACTAAGTACTGGCACTAGTAAGAAGCAGTTTTATTTTAAGAAACATCAGAAATCTTGTATTTCAACTTATACAATCTTGAATCCAAGCATTGATTCTAAAAGTAGAATATTTCCCATAGAATATTTTGCTTTAAACTTGTGTTAGCTGGTCAAATCTACTCAATTTTAATTTAGCTTGATATTAAATTACCGATCTTATAGCATCATATTTTTTTGGCATATTGCATTATTTGTTATTTCTTCAATTTGGTATTCTGCATTAAGACTATATGTCATCCAACAATCTGTTTGTTAGTAATCATCATCGAGTTGAATGGAAGTCATACATTATCGAAATCGAATATTTTCTGAAAGATTATGTTTTTTTCATATATATACGAAAATATGTTTGTAATTTAGTCTTATACATATAATTCATACATTCATCTAAAAGTAGGTAACCATCGCTAAATGTCAAGAATTTCTCTACCAAATTAACATCATAATTCTAAAGGCCATTGGCAACATTATTCATTTTATAACATGCTAGAATAGATCACTATGTAAATAACATTTAATGCATATAAAACAAGAAATACCACTGTAAATAATCACTAAATTTTGCATTCTGACACGTATTTATGAATGAAAACTTAATTTGTGATAGTTATAAATAAAAAAAGGGAAATATATTTGATAAGATGTTTGATTGGCTTTTATAATATAAATAGCAATCTTTAAAATATTTCAAATTGTACTCACAATTCTATTGTTGGATATAAAAGTGAAACAAGATTTATATTTGTTATAACATTTTATTTTCTTTTGCAATGGAAAATCACTTTGTTAAATACAGTGCCATCTAAATTATATTTTCTAGTTGATGATACAAAATTGACGAAAAGTTATTGTTGTTTTATCTTCAGTTAGTATTATTTATGGCATATGGGAGTTAACGACCGATATATATACGCACCTAGTTAGTTTTTATTTATTCATGTTTGCTGCCGACATTGTAAGATGGGTGATTGGATAATTCGTTGCAAGACATTTTGGCACCGGGCGACTACTCGCATGGACGACTGATTGCGATGATATAATTCAACGATAATTTATCATTATTTTTTCATGGCCGAAGTAACCTATTAAGTTAAGTTTGAAACACATAGTTCAACAAATATAAAGATTGTAGAGGATATTTCTAATACCTAGACTTCGATGTTTTTTTTTATTTCGGTTTATATCGTTTAAAAAAAAATAGTCTAGTTAGATAAAAAAATTGGATTCATTTTCTACTTCATGAGTAATACTAATGAGATGAATAAACCTCAGATGTGAGATATTATTAAAAGTAATCCTAACACTGTGTAAATAATCGATTAATTCGAGCTAGTTTGGTTTTTAATGTAGAGAATAAGAGGTGATAACCTTTGAACTAACGGAAGTTGTACTCCAAATACGAAGATTTAATAGAAAGATTTGATCAAATTTATATTTTTGTAGTACCACTTTTGCCTCTACAAAACTTTTATTGCTAACATAACTCAAATATTCAAACTTTTTACGTGTACAAGACGATTGTGGTACTACTTGAGAGCAAAAGTGTAAGTTTAGTCATTAGAAATATTCTTTACATTTTTCACGCCCATTGAATTGTGTTTCAAACTTAACTTAATAGGTCACTTCATCAATGAAAAACTAATAATAAATTATAATTTTATTGTACCATTGCAATGAATTGTCCTAGCGCCTGTAAGGTGCATGATGGAATGAAAACAAGATTTTAATGTTTTCTATCTTAATAAAAAGTATATTATCAATTCTTAGTATCAATTACAATATTTTTGATATTTTAAAAAGAGTTCGTTTGTAATTTAGTAAAGCACAGCTGAAGTTGTTCAATAATATCTTTTAATTTTTTCAAATTGATCATTTGTTGAATCATTTTGAGTGATTAATGATGTATCAAGACGTTGTAATGTTTCTAAGCCAGAAAGAAATTGATTAATACGCCTCTATGTCTTTTCAACTGTATCTTCATTTGTTGTAGTTGTTGAAATCATTTCTAAATAATAAAACAGAAGTTTTGTAAGGTGCCAGGAACTCGAAATATCTACAAAATTTATTTTTGTTAATTTTTTTGCATCATTGGATAGAGCTCGTCGAGTTACATATAAAAATGTTGCTTTTAACATTTTCAAATAGCTTCTGGTGCAATACTTTTCAAAAAGGCTATTATTCCAAAAATAGTCTTCTAATGATATATTTTTATTGGATATATATCTAGTATATTGTTTTTTTTCTACTATTTTAATCAACACTGTCGATAAATCTTGATAAAAGAAACAAACTTTTAACGAATTTGAAAGATAAAATTATCGAATAATCGATTCTGCCATGACTATATCTACATATAGATGTAATAGCCTTCACAAAAATACCTTCCAAATAGATAAACTCATCATCATGTATGTTCCATTAGATCGAAAAAAAGAAATATGAACTTTTTTGATATTTTTGTGTAATAGAAGAGATTTTGCTAAAATTTTTCTATTAATATTTGAACATACTCTATTAAAGAGCGGTATGAAGCGATTGCTCAGCTTCTACAAAATACATTTCGAGTATCTGATTATATTGTTAGAAAATTTCATATTATAGTAGAAAAAAAGCATTCAAAAATATACGTGAAAATACTAAATATAAATATGGTATAATATGAATAGTTTAGTTTAGATTTGTATTTGTTATTTTTCGATGAGATGATATATTTGCTAGACACAAATAACTAAAGAATAATTGCAAAACTTAAAAATATCTTTGTCCTGATTGATAGGCATATAAACATTTCTAACAACGGCGAAATAATTTTATATACATTTGTTTTTCAAAGAAATGTTTTCCTGGCTGAACTGTTAAATGGATCGTGGTGTTATATTTTTGTTCTATTCATGAAAAATGCAGGTAACCCACAGACGTTTTTTCAAATTCAGAAGTATATATCTTGATAACTGATAGAGATGGAGAGTTGAAACTTTTTCCAAATATGTACTCAACGGAATTCTTTATCCCATAAAAACCCTCATTCTTCAGAAGATGCGAAATAACTTTTGATGGAAAGAAAACATTGATACGTTGAGAAATGAGTGAGCTATTCATATAATATTAGATAACGCACATAGATGATTTTTTTTCAAAAAGGTTCCAGATGTAAAAATACTCCTTTATATTTAAAAGTTGCTCTTTGTAACATTAAGGTAATAATATTTATTCATATTTTCGGTAACTACTACTGTTTTCATATCAATATTTCAAAAAATGCTTATATAAGTTTTTACTAAAGACAAAAACAAAAAGCTCATTTCACAATATAAATAAAAAAAAACTGTACATTTCGATTGCGCATCAGCGTACACATGACACTCGATAACATCTAAAAGAATGGGAATGACGTTATGCAATTTTCGAGTATTTTTTATCAACTTCGTTGTAGAAAATAATGGTTGAAGTTTTTGTTTTGATGCATCAATCTCCGTTTGCGAGATTTCATGGACAATAATTGTACTTGTTTTTTTATTTGCAATACGAGCAAAATTTGTGGCTATTTGGTATAACTATTTCTTTATCATTATTTCCTGTCACACCATTCGTTTTATAGCACCTTCAATAGCGTCTACAACGTCTTTTCCATGGGATGTGGCAAAAAAATTCCATGATAATTTCAAAATATGTTCCATCATTATTCTTGTTAGATTTTGACATAGATATCACTGTTTGAATTGCGATGCAGCTCCATCGTCGAGAAACGTAATCTCTTCCAAATTTAGTTAGTACTTCTATTTACACAAAACACATGTTTATATATGAGACATAGACAATGAACGGCAGTCATGCGTAATGGTTATACGAATAAAGAACGGTCGCAAGGTCAAAAGAGAGAAAGATAAAGATAAAGTTTATACATTTCGCTACATTCATATGCAACAGATATGTTTTTAATACTACTAGAAACAAGGTGAATTTGCTGTATTTCATAATAATTAAGAATAAAAACACATCGTTTTTGTCAAAGTTTTCTAGAAATTCAGCCAAAACTTCTTCATTTTTTTCAAATCAAGTAGTCAGCAATGGAGTCTATGGTCTTTTCGATTTCAGATTGAACTCCAAAAGAAAAAAAAATTCATCTAAACTTTTCCCATACCCTATGGGACTACGGCACTTCATAGGTCTACATAGGACTTTAGAGGACTATGAGACTACACAGGACAACATGGTACTCTATGGGCCTTTCATAAAGTCCCATAGTTCCATGTAGTCCCATGGAGTCCCGTAGTTTCATGTATTTCTATAGTACCATTGTCCCTGCAATTCAATTTTGAATTGGGTTGATGTTTTTTTTTTCAATTCAATCTGAAATTATATATACCATTGCATGATATTCTGTCAAGTATATAGATAAGGATTAATTCTATGTTATCTGATATCTTAAAAACAATTAAAATGAATTCATTAAGCAATATTTCATTCACTTTAAATGGCACTATTAATCATGTCAATATTCTTCACACGATTTTACAGATTTATTCTGTATCTTTTATATTAATATAAGTATCGACACTATTGTTTGGAAACGAGTTGTCTATTAAACTATTTCAATTAATTTAATATATTTTGACATGAAACGAAAATATTGTTGTAGAAAAAATAAAATTTCATTTAAGAATGATAGTATTGTTATTTTTTTATGCGATAAATTATTGAATATGAGTGTGAAGTATGAAAAAACACAGGATATCTTTAAATTCTTACAAATATATTATTAAAAGATTAGACGAACTTTATTTAAAAAATAATTTTAAACAAAATAATTAAGTTGAATCAAAAGATAAAAAGGAACATCAGAAGAATATATATACCAATTCAAGATTTCAAAATTTATTTACATATTAAACGCATATTATATGTGAAAATGAGAGAGACTTCTAGCAAAACTTTCAAAATATTAGCTCTACAAAAATATTTCACCGTATACAAATTCAAACGTATCAAAAAAAAAACGAACTTAGTAGAATTATAACGCCACATGACAATGTGCAAAAAATTAGAAAGAAAATATTAAACAGATAATTTAAATCTTGTATATTATAATATATAAATTTCTCAAAATAAACTAAAAGAAGCATCTACTTCTTATTTAGAATTAAATAATGAAAATAAACTTAAGTTATAAGCGCAAATACTTCTTAGTATATAATTTTACGCAACATATTGTTTTTTTGTGGTCTTTATAAAGATGTATTTGTTTGAATGATAAAATTCTTCCTAAATAATTATTCCATTCATTAAAAATAGATTAAGTAGGAGAAGAACAAATATTGCTTGATAAATATTTAAATTGATAGTGGTACCCATGCCACTAGGGCTAGTAATAGGATTTGTATCAGTCATAGATGTAGTAGTCATAGTAGTATTCATTATTGTAGTTGGGTTTGTAGTCAATGTAGCAGTAACAGCAGTATTCATCATTGTTGTTGGGGTTGTGGTCGATGTTGCAATAACAGTAGCATTCATTTGTTGATTGGTACAGTTTTCAATATTCAAATCTGTATATGTAGGTAGACTAGGAATAGCTGATATATTGTAATGCCCGGCTCGACCAAAAGCAGTTAATAGTGAAGCTGTATTATAGAATATTTGCCATTGATTTGCTGACTGTGATGTCCAATTGATATTAAGTAACCATTGTGCAAATATAGTTTGATTAAAAGAAGATCTAAACACAAATTATTTGAAATATGAAACCGATGAAAATAATGAAATTGACATACGCTGAAACATTCATCAATGATGCCCATGATTGAGGATTTATTGTACTCGCACATGTATAAAAATTTTCTATTCGAGGATAATAGCCTAAAATTTGGGTACACATTTCTTGAGTTGGTTGTGGACCACCCTAAATAATAATGAAAAAATTGTTTTTACCAAATACATAAACTTCATAATTTTTTACCAATGTTATCGAGGTTTTGTTAGCTGTATTATATACACATCGTACAGCAAATTCATCACCCTAAAAGAAATAGATTGATTCAAATAAATAGATTAAATCATTTTTTATTACTGGATAAATTTGTATTGGTTGTGGTAAACGATGTTCAAATTGATAATTAGGATCATATGATTCAGCATTAAATAAATATTCAACAGCCGTTTTATTACGAACTAATTTTGTATATAGACTTTTACCTATTCAATTAAAAAAAAACAATAAGATAATTGTAAAAAGCATTCTAAAAAAAATCTAATATACCTAGCACGTGAGTGTGAGTATAATCCGAAACAACTGTCACACCAGACTTTGGAAAACTCTAGAAGAACAAATTTGATTATATTTAGCTATGTAAAAAGGCTGAGGACATACGCTAAGGGTAATATCAGCTGTACAATAAGAGTCTACTACAAATTCATTAACATTTGGTGGAATAGCCAAAGCTGATGGTGCTAACAGTGTGCCAAGTGTAAAAGCACCTATATCATATGGACGAGATTGATTTCCAACATAAAATTTAACACCTGAATTATCAGTATAATCTAAAAAAATAATAATGAACAATAATGCATGTCAATAAATAATTGATGAAATATTTTGTACTTGGAGATGATTGTCGATTATAATAGTTCATCTGAAGCATATAATATTTGATGGAATAGTTGAGACCAATTGGCAAGCCAGCCTCATCTGGATATTCAAGTAACTATTCAAAAACAATTTCAATAATTTTGAAAGTTTTTATTTCTTACAATTGATAATCTCAGAAATAAAACAATTATATTATATTTTTCTTTTCATTTTCTATTTGTAAATTTTTTTTTATATACTCAATAATAAAGACTTTTAAGTTATATTAGATCGCCTGTTATTATGGCACTATGTATAATCTTGAAAGAAATTTAAAATGAAAATTAAGAGATATTTGATATATTATTTAAATTGGCATGATTTTATCACTTTGTTTTATTGACTACAATATAATTACAATTCGTCTGAGAAAAATATTCTTATGATACAGAGTAGACTAGAAAAACAAGATCTGAATTATTTTGGAAGCTAATAATCTACTGAGATAAGATTTTAAAAAAATGATATTATTGACATCAATGTTGTGCACGTTCATTTTTTGATGGTGTTAACTTTTATGATTGAAAGACGGGTAGTTTGCTAAACATATTTTTGCAACTTTGGATATTATAATAAAATGTCTTTCATCTAAACTATATATGTTATATGAAATAATCTTGAACAAATTAAAAAAATAGTCCAAATTAGTTATATGCATTTTCGTTATACATAGTCTTCATTTTAAATCTCTTCTTACACAAGTATTGCTGGTAAAATGTTCATAAGTATATAATTTTAAATTCTACTTTATTTACTGTTCTAAAAAAGATCTTTTTGTAAATAGAAAGTGAGAGAAAAGCTATGACGATTTAGGGTATGCTTTTGAAATACAAGCTATCATTTTATGTATCTTACATAGTCACCACCGGCTGCCCAAAGAATAATTGCGTTGTTTGTACATAGCCCGAGTGCATTAGCATTTTGATAACAATCACCAAACGGTAAATTATTATCCGTAAATACTGCTGTAGGATCACATTCATTTATAGTTACATAGTACACAGCATCTTTAGCAGCTGGATCAATCAATATTTCATGCTGAAAAAAAAATAACAGATTGTTTGTCGTATCAAAAGAATAAATACATACAGCAATAACATGTCTTTTTTGAGGAAAATTATTTGGAATTTTAAATACTTTACAATAGGAAGTCGCCAAAGCTGATGGTACTGTATACTAGAAATAGAAAAAATATAATACATAACTCAAATAATAATACAATCAAATGACGCACATTATTCACGCGAAATTCAAATGTATCAAGACCAGCTAATTTTTGTTTTGATGGTGGTTGACTATATGATTGAAGTGGAACAACAACTGAACCTCGACGACTATTATCAAAAGTTATATCACCATTCAATTCAGATGAATCAGGATCCGCAAGACCCCAACCAAATATTAATATATTACTTCCAGACTATTGAAATGAAAATTATTTTTTTTTCAAATAAGTTAATAATTTTATACTTTAATTGGAACATCCATTGAATCACATGTATCAACTAAACGTTTAAATTGAATAGCAGTCCAACCATTTTCTTCACGACCTTGTAATCGAAACCAATCATTAGTTGTATTGTCAAGAATAGCTTTTGTAGAATCATATAGATATCTATCCTAAATAAATTGTATTTATTAATTTTACTTAAATAACAAAAGAATAATTCATTTTTATACTTGAAACATAACACTGCCTGATTGATTAACCCATCCGACACCAATATCAGCTTTGCTCATATTACCAGCTAAATATTTTGAAAGAAATATTATGAAAACTCAACATTTATCTATAACTATATTATACCTAGACTAATACCAAATGCAATCCATCCTGTCGTTTTCATATGTAATTCAAATGTAATCTCTTTTTTGACAATATCAACTGACCACCAAAGATCAGACATATTGGCTAGAAGTTCTATTGAATTATTATAGGTGGTATATTGTGTAAGAGGACTAGATAATCCATTAATATTTTTGATTATCATCAACGAAAATATAAATTGAAAAGCAATACACGACCACATCATTTTAATCTATTCAAAAAAGAAAATATGTTGTTAATAAACTTATATCAGATTATAAGAGTAAGGATAAGATAATGTTTATTTCTTATTTAAATATTAATTAATATTGTATAGAATGTTAACAAAGTGTGTATAACAATATGAAATGTTCATTTGTTAATATCTAATTATTCATTATGTATGTTTGTTATTGTACGATTTAGCATAAATTTTATCAAGAAATAGTCATCCATGAGCTAAATGATATGTACCTAGATCTACCCAATGATTCAAGGATACAGAAAAGGTCGCATTTGTCAAAGAGTTGGTCTGTAAATACCTGATGATCGAATAAAAAATGGATTAAAGAACGTTGACTTTGGTGCTACAAATATTACTCAATTAACCAGCAAAGATGGAAAGACCCCAACAAGAACCATGAAAATATCATTTAATGATGCTCGAAATCGTAATAAATTTGTGCATAGTGGTTTACAAGTGGATTGCATGCACTTCAATACTGAACCAGCATTAAAAAATATTAAGCCGGTGTAATGTTATATTTGCTTGAAGTTCAGTCATGTAGCCAAATACTGCAAAACAAAACAACAAGTATATGCTCGATACGGTGAAAATCATTGCATAGATCAAAGTACTGTTGCTATTGATGCAGTCAAATGCTACAACTGTAAAGATAATCATTTAGCCACTTCTAATGATTGTTCACATTATAGAGAACAAGATAAAAGAATGCTCAGCTTGATTAACCAATATTCAACTTCAAGCAAACCAATACCATTAGTGCAAGCATTACATGACAACAATGAATTTCCACCTACCAAGCATTTTTCAACGTCAACAAGAATTCATCCAGAAAGACTTCTTCGACGAAATGATCAACACTCCAAGCAGCAAAATAGAAAGAATTATCGAAGAAGCAACAAGTCGATTATTGCATAAGCTGCAGCAAAAGATCAAAAAAATCGAAAAGTCAATCGAGATCCAAGACAATAACTTCGAACATGTTTTAACAGTTTCTGATTCTGTTTCAAACGAAGAGAGTTAAGCCGTTAAGCATATCAAAAACAAGCAAAAACAAAAGGCAGAATTAACCAAACTAATCGTCTCATCAGTTGAAATCTCAACTAAACCAACAACAACAACAACAACTTCAATTTTAACTTCACCTAAATCACCACGAAAACAAAAGGTAGAATCAAAGTTGAGCAAGAGTGTTCGTTTTCCGAACAGCTCTTTTGAGACATCGATATGCGGTAGCAAAGACTTTAAAGACAACTAATATCGATGATTAGTATAGGTCATGTTAATATTAACTCGATTACAAAACGTAAAGACGAACTGCTAGCCAGATTCTCCAAATGCGACATCATCTCTGTGAATAAAACTAATTGAAAGAGTGAACACCCATTCTCTCTAATGGCTTACAGCATTTTCAGAAGTGATAGGGTAGGAAACCTTAGGGTGAAGTGCTACTAGCAGTTAGATAATATATTAAATGTCAAGAATTACTGAACAAAAGAGCACATAAAACCGAAATGACAGCAGCACAGATTGAAACTTAAACATTCAAATCAGTATTGATATCTTCCATTTATGTACCGCCAACAGCTAAGATTGACATTAGTGTGCTACATGAACTCTACAATATCAATATTATTTCATATGGAATCAAGAAAGACAAATGCAAGAGGAAAATAGCTGCAAGAATTATTTAAGGAAGGTCTTATTGAAGGTCTCGACGATGATAGTACAATATTTGAAAAGAATGATTACGAAGAAAAACTGGATTGGATATTAGTAAGTCAATCATTTCTTTCACTTATACCAAATGCCGAAACTCATCTAAAAATCGGCACGTCAAACGGACACAAACCCTTAACCGTCGATATTTCAATAGGCGTCAAACCAAAACCAACATCTTCAAGAATGTCGTTGAATTTTAAAGCAGCAAGATGACCAATATTTAGAAGCAAATTAGATCAACAGTTGATGTTGTGAAATAATGATCGTCGTTTAGATTCAGCATTAGATATAGAAGAATATAAGTGATTTATTACCAACTCCATATTGGTAGCAACACAAAAACCCATTCTACGAACCAAACAAAGGAGTACAAGTTATTCAATAAGTGAAGCTTCAAAGAGTTTGATCAAACTAAAACATCAAGCCTATAGAAGATCAAAGAAGACTGTAGATGATATAGACAAACATCAATATCACAACTCCAAAGTTTTACTCACAAATTCACTTAGAAATGACAAATGAAACAACCTTCACAAACTAATGTCTTCGTTACATCAGAAGAAAATGTATTTAGATGTAGTTTGGCTAACGGTGCGCAAGTCCCATAGCAAATGGATGAAGCAAACCGTTGCAAACATCATGAAATACAACAGTGTCATAGCAACATCAGACAAGGAGAAAGCAGATCTATTTGCCCTTTATTTAGAAAATAAAGTCTACTTTCAATCCTCTGATAGATTACTAGTTCATGTTCAAGTAACATGCCAAGTAAACATCATTAAGAACGGAATTAAAATCTTATCAAACAGAAGCAAGTGGAAGCAAATTACTATACAAGAAGTTGAGGGCGAGACATATCTCAAACTGTAACTAGTTTTTGTTAAATGACTTTCCCTTAATATCTCATGATACTGTCAAAATCAGTTATTTACTTTGATCAACACTCAAACATAGTACCACATGAGATATTGAATATTTACCTTTATATGAAAATTTCAACTGCTCACCTATAGTGATTAAGTCAACTATACTTATGTATGCATATGTTGAAAGCTGGAGCAGATAATCAGATATGAGACATTTACTTTTGTATAATGATAATTTAAAAGAAAGAGGTAAGATTTGTCAATCAATTGTGCGTAAATAAAGCCGTATATGATGTTTATTCATGTACATTCCATCAAATCTACAAATCTGACTTCTTCCCTTTATATTATTATCATATAAAAATGAATATCTGATGTCTAGTTATCTGCTAAAATCGTCTATAGATATATAGATATGTAGAAATTTCAGTTGACGTTCTTAACTAAATATTAACATTTGGAACTTTCATACAAAAGTAAAAATCTGATTTCTGATTATCCAGTTCATTTGATGATGTATCAGACTGTATGTTTAATATATAATTTTCTGAGCTAGTTTGAAAAAGACTACGGAATTTCTCTTATATAAGATCAAAAGTTTCAACATCTTTTAACTCTAATAAATACTCAATGAGAACTTGAAACTTTAAAAATTCTCCCTGAAGAAGTTAAATATCACATTAAACAACGTCGTGATAGCTCCACTGCTCCAGATAATAGTCACAAGAGGTATTTGAAAAACTACTCAAAATTATTTGTTCGGCATCTAGCCAATCTGTTCAATCCAATTCTAAAACAAGGTTACATTCCAAAAATGTAGAAAAAGGACAATATCATTCTTCTATTAAAACCAAAGAATGAGAAGCAACATCCGTCTAGTTATCATTCGATTAGTCTTCTCAGTTGTTTAGGCAAATTATTAGAAAAGATAATCAAACAACGACTAATGCTAAAATTAGAACGACAAAACATATTACCACAATGTTAAGACGGCTTCAGACCGGGAGAAAAGTACTATATACGACATTGTGCGACTAGAATGATATACTCAGCCACAACTGCGATGATCCAGTCGTATACGTCACTTAGCGGTCATTCTATTCGATATAAAAGCTGTCTTTGATTCAGTTTGGCATGATAGTTTGATATATAAGTTACATGATCTTCATCTTTCTCGATACATCATTAATTACTTGATCTCATTCTTGCACAACAGAAGTACTATAATTGAAATTAAAAATATATTATCTCGTCCATTTAAATTAAAGAGCGGTACTTCACATGAATTATTCGCTGATGATACTGTATTATGGACATCTGGAAACACCATGACAAGTCTCTCATCCACACTACAGCAATCCATAGATGTATTTGAAAGTTGATGCAAGTCATGAAAATTAAAGCTGCAACCAACAAAAACAGAGCTGATTCATCTCAGCATACACCCAAGGAAGAGATATAACAATCCAGTGAAAGTTAAGGTTGAAGATACCATCATCAAGCTATTGGATTTAGCATGGTACTTTAGTGTAATTATTGATAAAAGACTAAATTGACGAGGTCATATCGAAATGAAGATTGGTCTTCTTCGATACTTATCGAGAACAGCTTCTGAAGTCAATACAACGACGATGATAAATATATTCAAATCAATTGCATGCCCAACCATTATTATGGCTATCCTACACTTCTAACCAGGAATGAAAAAGTATGGAAACGAATGTGGATCATGCAAAACAAAGCATTTCGAGCTGCACTCGGACTACCTATTTACACATCAATCAAGTACATTTATCAAATTAGCAACATTCCTAAAATCAAGGATTATGCTATTATTTTACTGCAAAATGTCATCTAAACAGCGGCGACGCACAACGATAATATCTTGAAGACTCTTCTTCAAGATATACTCGATCAAATTAATGAAGCTATCCCTCATATATCCGATATTAATATCAGCATCGATATACTAGATCATGGTTCAATCAAACATTTCAATACAAAAAATGTTATATTGGATTTATACATAACTAGAAAATGTCAATCTTTATGCTAATTCAATTTACTACATCTGTCTATTTCGTTTTCTCTGCTTCATTTTTATATTCCATATGAAGGGAAGCAGAAACTATCGGCTTATTCAACTATCATATATTAACCTATTTCATTTCTTCTACTCCATCTTTGTATTTAATATGAAATGAAGTAAAACCATCTGCTTATTCTTCTTTGTACACTATAATGTTTTTCATTTTTTCTCTGACTCGCTTTCATATTTAATGTAAAGTAAGACAAAACTATCATTTAATCGTATTATCCTACACAACTATTTCTTTCACTCACTACATATACATACTTCTAAACTATTTCGATGTTTTTGAGGATTTACATCTGCTATCGGTATTTACCACTCTCTTCACTTGTACGTGTTATGTAAACATCTTTTTCCTTCTGAGACGTAAGACATATGTCATGCGTCTCTACGTTGTTTTCCACCAGGCCGTATATAACATCATGTTTTATGTCCCGATTGTTTTTCCTTCTTTTTTGCCCCTTTTATTTAAATAAAAGCTCTGACTCCAAAAAATATGAAACTAGATACCTAACTATTTAATGAGTTTTTTTTCAAATATAGAAATGTGACATCAATTTCGCTAAGTATGATTCATTATAAATATGTTGTGTTTTTTTTCAGTGCACACTTATCTATACTTTCCTACAACATCATTCTCTTTTCATACTGAATATACAGGTGTATTTATTTATATCTGTGTCATTGTCGCTCAAGGTAATATTCATTATTTATTATTTCTTTTTCTCTCTCTCAATATACTCATTAATGTGAATAAGAGTAAATCGAAAAGAAAATTCAAGAAACTACGCAAAACTAACGATTTAAGATGAAAGCAATAGATTCTTTATCAATATCATAAGATTTTTTTTTAGTATTTTCATAACATTAATGATACAGATTTTATATAAATAATCGTTGGTATCAATAGTTTTACATTCATTTTATTGTAAAACTTGTGTATAGTATTGCAATATGAAAAAGAGTAAGACATTTTTCGTCTTCTCAAACATTTAGAAGACTAGTAAAGAACGGTACTCATAAGTGTATGAAGTAGTTAAAAATTCTTATTCTTTCTTCAACTTACGGATACAGATTACGAAACGATCTTTTATTGAATTTTGTTGAAAAGAGTTCAGTTATAAATCTAAGATGGCAATCAGAAAAATAGAAACGGCAGAGTAAAATTTACTTATTGTGATTGTAAAATTAATCGAAATTTACTTAAGAGACAGTAAAATATAAAGAGAAGATATTATCTTATTATGGTAAATGTGATGATATAAATATGCAGCAATTAAATAGATGCTCACTGAACCGAGCACAACATGTAATTATGACATAGAACAGAAAAAAGGTAGAATAATAAACCTTACACATTCGAAAAGGACGTTTTAGAAGGCGAAGAAACATTATTTTTAGATATGATTGTTCTTTTTATTATGTTGATGACGCTGAAAATGATTTTTTTTGCAGGAAAAATAAATAAATTAGGGATGGGAAAAATAGCTGTCCCTTACTCATTCACTAGTCACTTTTTTGTCCTGTCATTGATGCATGTTATTTATTCGACAGAAAATTTATATACTCTTTCTCTTTCGTTCTTTTACGTTACACGATAAATGAATATACGAACTCTATCGAATAGATTTACCTTAATCAGTGACAAAACGAAAACAGTGACTAATGAATGGCTACTATTTTCTCCCTCCTTATTGATTGTTGACTGTTTGTACCAAGAAGTTTAATATTGTTATTTGATTTTTTTCAATTATTGACACATTTGCATTTCGAATATTGGCAAAGACAGTTGTCTTGTATAAGTCATAATAAGGGATGGTCCAGAATAAATGGATAACTTAGTATTTTGTAGATTTCTTCCTTATTTTTTCTTACAATCAAGAAATGTTTTTATCAAAATGTGGAGCTTGAAATTCTCTACTAAAACATATACTTTCGATATGAAAATCTACTTTAAAAACATTTGAAAAAAAATGAAAAGCAAAAATATATAAAATGCTCTACTTTCTAACTAGTCAAGCGTAATGAAAGACCATACTTCGCATGTAATTTTCACAATTTCACCATGTGAAAAATATGAACCATACAAAAAGGTACAGCGTTAAGAGCTGCACAATTTATATACGATCGATTGTTTAATAATTACATTTTTTGTTTTCAAAACTAGACATAACTTTGAGCAATCAAATTTCGACCACGTAAAAATGAGTTTTCTGAGTGCACAGTAAACTTGATTTTTTATATCGTTTTGTTATTTTTTGATATGCTTTATTGGAAAGAAATATAGTATACCACAAGATGCAGTGTGAAAAGCGCTATAATTTACCACGATCAATCATAAGTAAATAAGACGGGAAAAAATTAATTTATTGTGCACTTTTAAAAACTTTAGTTTTACATGATCAAAATGTGGTTGCTCAAAGTTATGTCCATTTTAAGAACAAAAAGTGCAATTATTAAACAATCAGTCTTATGTAAATTGTAAAGGATTTAATGTTGTATCTTTTCATATAGTTCGTTTTTTTAATATAGTAAAATAATTAATAAAAAATTAGAAAACAAAGTGTAGCCATTCACTATGCTTCATCAGTTAGAAAGTAGAACATTTTGTATATTTTTATTCTTCATCGTTTTTCAAATAATTTAAAAGTAGGTTTTCATTTCAACAGTATATAGTTTTATAGAGAAATTCAAGCTTCACATTTTAATAAAAAAGTTTCTTAATTGTAAGAAAAAATATGGAAGAAATCTATAAAATACTGAGTTACTCATTTATTCTGGATTACTCGTTAGCATCCTTGGTTTTGGGTAAACAAATATTCGAAAAACAAAAAAAGGGCGGAAATCATTTTTACATGCATAATAACACGTCATTTCTATCGTTCCTTTCATTTCATAAGCGCCGTAATATTCGTAATCACACTACGTCATTCTTGAGAATGAGTAATTATTATTATTGCTAAGTATATAGAAGTATGTCAAATAAATATTGATGATTACGTCTAAATACAGCTTTCTTATTTCTTAAAAGATATATGTAAAATGAAAAAATAAAAAACATCGAATACAATTTGTTTATAAATCTCAAATATATGTGATTGATAATTAACTTAATCAACTATTTCCAGAGATGAAGAATGTACTCGCAGGTTGTAGCAGCACTATTGAGAAAATTGAGAAGAGAAAATATCAGAGGCGCAGAATCTGCCACTAAAATAAAAAATTTTCCTCAGCAGTAGTAGCGAAAATTTTCAAAAAAAATAGAAAACTTTCCCAAGCTACCGTACGTGCATGCGGGTAAGTTCTGCATCTCTGTTTCCTACAGGCAATAATTTTTGAAAATTTTTCCTGGCACATATGCGTACAGATCAGCATATTTTGCACATCTGGAAAATATATTGGATCCAGGGTGAAGCACAAAAAAGTCATTAAATGAGAAAGTAACCATAACTTAAACAGCTGTATCTCAATCTTCAAAATGGCACTTTCAATTTCTCTAATAGAAAAGGCTAACTATTATTGTTAATTAAGAGTACTCTGATACATTAATGATGAACTATTTTGTTTTCAAGCGACAACTATATGTACATGAATGAGATAAAGGAAATTAAACATACTTGGAAGAAAACATGATGAGAGAAAAAGTATATGAATGACATCAAAAAGACAAAATGTTTGGAGAAATACCTGAAAAAAAAAGGAGGGAAAGGGAAGAAAAGAACAAAAGACATATGTACGTCATACGTGTCATGTATGCGCGAAAATTAAAGCAACAGAATGAAAAAGAAAACATAAGATATAATTAAGCCACACTGAAATAGTTTTGAGGCAGAAATTTAATTATTTCTTAGACGGCAAGAAGCAGCAAAGATACCATTACCATCGGATTAACTCTACGGTTGAGTTAAATGAATAGAAACAATAGTAATCTTTTATAGTTCCGTCTTATACATTGAATAAAAAATTCATAAATCGAGAAAAGAATAGAATTATTTTCTTTAACATACGTTTTTTGACAAAAACATATTTTGACTTACACTTTTCTGAGAGTTGGGGAAAGTTTTCAGATTTTTTTGTGTACTGCAGAGGAACTACGGCAGATTCTGCAGGCGTAACAATTTTATTATAATAATTTCCATAATCAACTTGTATAATGTACCACGCGATGCAACATATCATTTTGATATGTAATGAAATCTCTCATAAATATTTTTCTTTCATTTTAAACATGATGATATTTTTTTATCTATCTTTCAATGTTCAACTAGCTTAACGTCTTTGAAATTCTTTCATACATTCAATGTAGTATCCCATAATTGAATAAAACTATAATACTATATTTTGAATGAGTCAGATAAAATAGTTAAACATATTTATAAAGTTCAATCTCTCAAAAAACATAATTATTTTTTGATATTATAAGTTTTATTAATTTTCTCACACTATTCTTTTTGATAGTTAGAATATTTTTATGTCGAAATATGAAAATGCGATATTAATACATGTGACTACGTAAACACAATCGACATGATTAATTATTGAATCATCATTTAGTATGACATCATAATCATCAACAGTGAATTTTTTAACATTAAATTTAATTATTACAAAACAACATCGAACTATATTACCTAAATATGTATGATTCTACATTCGAAAAGAAACAAAATTGACAAATCATTCATATGTACTAAGTTCAAAGTTAAAAGATAATGATTTTGTTTGAAGTCTATAGGTTTTATAAATAAAGAACAATATATGTGAGCTACGTTATAGAGTTTATTTATTAGAAACGTTTTAGATAATTATTTATTACATGTAAGATGATTCATTACTCAAGTGCAACAACAAGCATTCAAATAAGGTTCGTGTTTATTTTTTAATTAATAAGATCGGAAAAGATAATATAGTTGTTAATATCTGTTTTGACAAGAGAGGTTGATTATATGACAATTTTTACTACTAA
>JAJEKB010017154.1:0-11262 GCA_022393335.1 Macrotrachela quadricornifera | reverse complement strand
TAGTCAATAAATGGTCGAAATATCCGATTAAAACAAAATTTCATGCTGAATTCAAATATTCTATTTAAATTGAGTTGAAGACGAGGATAAGTCAGAGAAATCGATCGAAGCCGTTTATTTACGAAACATACAGATAAAAGGATATCGATAGATGGAATATTGTCTAAAATTTTATGAATCAATTCTACAGGCAACGTTGTAATATACTCTGACATCTTTTTTTTCGGATCAGATCATTGCTATTCTTCTAGCGTCTATATATATATGAGTGAAAATAAAATCCGTCCTGTTCGCTTTATGAAAATATCCGACGGGTGAATTTGTCTTATGTGTTTTTTATGTTATAGGAAAAACAATAGATATCGTCGCCAGTTGTTTTCCCTTCATAATTCAAAACAGTCACGACCGATGCTCCGAATATATATTTGTGCTTTCATTAACCAAGCAACTTTTCTTTCATTTGATTTTGTTCATTCTTATAAGATTAGTCATGAGTGCATTTAAAATTTAATTCAAGTTGAGAGAAAAAAAATAACAGTATGCAACATTAAATATCTGATTTGATTTTATGTTAGATGTGCTATGTGTATAAGATTTGCGTGTCTTCGAAATATTTTCATTAGAGATGATTTAAGTAGATCATTAAAATAAAAAAGAATAATCATGGTCATTAAAAATGATGTCCCAATGAATACAAAAGCAATTCGAAAATGATATTTCGGTACAAGATTAAAAAACGAAAGAAAGATAAATAAAGCATATGGAAAACCAATTATATTCAGTGTGGTAACCAATATAACGGTATGTCGAGCAATCTTTAATTGTTTCCGTACACGAGATAGAGTAGTAATAGAAGTAAAACGTTTACTCATATTTTTCACATATCGGAGTAATTTCATATAAAGAGACATAATCATCGAGACAGGAATCATATAAATAAAAAGTACTGTAAATATAATTGGAAATGATAATCGAAGAGGTATGAGACATATTTGATTGTCAACATTGTAGGTAATATCATCGGTGAATACAAATGCAAGACAAAATTCAAATAATACCAATTAATAGTAGTTGAAATCGAGCTGATCGCCAGAATAAACGATATGGATGAAGAACACAAAGATATCGATAGATTGCTTGTAATAAAAATGAACACAGAAGTAATGCACCGGAAACTGTCGCCAAATATCTTCGAAAAATACAAAGTGAATCATAAAATTGGATTTGTTTGAGATCATTTTCAAGAGTAAATGCATACAAACCAAGTAAGACACATGCCGAGACTAATGCAGCTAAGCATGAATTAGCTTTTAACAGCATTGGAACTGTATGGCACGTTTTATCAAATATAATAATAGATAGAAATATAATCGTTAATATAATTATTAATGTAGCACACACAATCATCAAGATATCGATAGGAATAAACCATGATTCGATTGTTGTCGTTTTATCTCATCGTGCAAAGAAGTTATATTCATGTTTAGAAGAATAACATTTGAGATAAATTGTATGGCAAATATATTCACCACTTGAATAAATGAAATTTTTTTTCCATAGCATGTTAAGTACGATCCTTCAATTCCAGATGTCTCATCACGTAGATACAAAGAGGGTATGATCAATTATCGTTTCTACAAAATTGACTTCATTATCATAAGTGAACATTCTACTCGTTGTTCTTTGTAGATTGTTTCTTATGCAACAAACTTTATTTGAAAGATCATGTGAGAGAGCCAGCTTATGCTATTACAATCTTTCTAGTACATTCTTTTTTTTTCATTGGATAGTATATGACTCGAGGAAAAAAGATTTATCCAGTGTTTACTCGAGAATATTTATTAAAAATGAAAATTTTCGATCATATCATGAATGAATACATTGCAGTTACTAATAGAGTTCATTAACACGCCCTTCAAGCACAAGATGACAATTACCATCGCCTCCCCAAAAAGGAGCACTCTGTGCTGTAGCAACAAGTTTTGCTGTGTCGTGTTCGGTTGTCACTTGGAGATTTTCCATATGTTGATGTTTCATCGATTGTATGAGTTTAGCAACAATCTTATCATCTTTTCCTATTGCCAATTTGATAGCATCGTCATATTGACGACTAATCTGACTTTGATAATTAAGTCTTGTGCCTGATGTAAAGAATTCAGTTCGATACGAACAGCTCCAGTCTTCTATGACTTTAACACGTGTTTCTTTGATTTCACCACGAGCTGTTTTCGTGCACGATTGATGTTCGTATCTTCGTTTCAAACCAGAGTGTCGAACACGTGCTTTTACTTCACATAAACTAATCCATTTATCACCTTTACCACTCGGTGATATGGTGAGACCTACTTCTGATAGATATTGAACAGCACGATCTCGAACACTCGTTGTTTTTGTTACTATCATATTCTAAAAGAGAAACACTTCATTCTACCTAAAACAGTTCTGTACTGAATTTGCCTACCGAAGAAACGTCTTCTAGCATTCCTTTGATGTTATAATAATTAGTACAAACATCATTCTGAACAGCATAAAGAAGTGTTTGTTTTGCTCGTTCTTCCACATCTGAATAAGAACATAGACCAGTAATTTTATGCTCATTATAACAGCCTTGTAAATGTCCTGTTCCATCACCACTATCTGGATTTTTTGGATAGCCTGAATGTCCAGCAGAACCATACATTCCGCGAACCCAGAATGTTGGCATTCCTTGAACGATACTAACCATACATGTTCCATAATAACTGATCGTCGAACTTGGTCGAGCCAGCAGATCTGCATAAACTTCACTGGCCGGTTGAGATTTTATTTTAAAGATCAGTGCTTCCTTTTCAGATTGTGAAATGCTAATACCTTTCCATGATTGTGCAATTTGATGAGCGGGATTATTACTTTTTCCAATACCATTCCATTTGACAGCCCACTGAGCTGGTGTTTCTAAAAAAAAAACAATCTAGAAACTCGACGATTTATCGCGATTTCAAATCACTAACCTCCATCGGAATACGACGATTCAAACAAAAATGTAATTATCAAAACGAGAAGATTAAATGATCGAAACATCCTTCTTGGTACGTTTACTCTTAGTATCTCTTCTTTACACAGCGAGACAATGTTTTTTATATTTCTGTTCAGATATCTTTATATACGAAAACCAACAAAGGGCAACCCATCTATTATTTCAGGAAGTAATACGTTGCTTTACAAGCAAGTTATCAAATAACATTTACTTCTATCTTATCTCCACATCAATCCCTTCGATAGAGCATTATAAAAATATTTTGTGATCCATCGAACTACATGAGTCATTAAAAGCAAGAGAGAGAAAATTAATACATGCAGGGAAAGTGTCAAGGTGAAGATTGAATTTCATTTGTGAGACGTGCATTTGAGTCATGATATATCTTTCTTTGTATTTTTATGAAACAAAAACTAGACAATTGTATTGACAAGCGACGCTTATCTAAGGACTTGCACAGCTCTTTCATCTTGAAATTGTTTTTCTGAATTGCCATGTGGTGGTTCATTTATAAAATCGGAAAAAATCGATTTCTGATTCAAATTTCTCCATTGTTTTTGATAAAATTTTATGAGAAAAAGATTTCTTATAAGAGTGATCTTTTGTGTGAAAAACAGACTTTTATAATAAAAACTAATCCCAGTTTCAAGTTCCCTGTCGTCGAATACCCTTTGGTCAAGTTTTATTCCAAAGAACTCTTCTTATATCGAGATCATTATTTGGCTAGTTAGTGACAAGCGGGCACACAAGTAAGCAGGCAATCAGACAACTTATGTTTCCAAAAACCTTCTCTACAACTCGAGATTTAAATTTTTATTAATTAAGGCCAATAAAAAATCTGCAACAAGATTTCACTTAACCATTGTATTCAAGATGACAACCATAACACTAATCACAAGAGTTTTGACAAACTCTACAAATAGCGCCAAGACAACCAAGAGTACCAACTCCAGCAATAACACTACCAGCAATAATAGCATTACGAGCATAGGTATTTGTATCATCGTTATGATAAAAACTAATACCAACACCGAAAATAATTGTACCAATAGCAATAATAATCCCAAAAGTCACGAAAAAGCAACAGTACTCGCTACATGAACCACCACCGCCTCGAAGTAAAGGAAAAGTTTTTGCATGAACTTCACATACAGTGCTTGTTGGAACAGTTTCTATTCATTCTAAATGATGAAAGACAATGTTCTGAGTTTACTTGCATCAGAGTTTCATTTGATATTGTCCATAAACTTTAGATTTCCATACAGTTCTAGAGAATTCTTACACTATTAAATCATACTTCCTTTATTCTTAAAAATAAGTACTTTACTCCATTGAGGAAAGGAGGTTTTTTTGGCACTGTGGAGCCTTTTTTAAGGTCTTGCAGAGTACTTATTCTTTTCCATCGATATACTTTTCACCTGAATCGTCTTAAATTAATTAAAAACTTTCCTACATTACGAAGCATTAAAATAAAGCGGAATAATTTGTTTTTTTAGATTTGTCTCTTCTAGTTGTATCTTCATATATTACCTTTTATTTCAATTTTGGTTTCCATTTTGGTAAAGCTAAAATCATAAAAGAAGTATTGAATAAGTATATCTATACTATAGGCAAGAAAAGAGAAGAAACCCAGTAATATGATGAGAAACGACTAAGATATGATACATTAGATGTATATATGATGAGTGGTATCGGTTTCTACTTTCTCAAAAGGCTGTCAGCTATCACATAATCTCGTTTCAAATTAGTATTTATTTGAAGAGCAATTCAAAAAGTTTGTTCACATACATCGATTTATTGTAGAGTATTATTCAACCAACTTTTGACACAATTGGAAAAAAGGAAAAAATCAGTATTTACTTTTGAAATATCAGACGCCTTTTGTTTTTTAATGTTTAGACAAACAACAAATGTCAGACTACATATACGATCGTTCTTTTTCTTCCTTTTTCATTCCTCTCTTACTTCCACAAAATATTTCATTATGGTAAAAAAAACATACTTTACCTTTTCGATGAGAGTGAACCAAGTTGGTAAAAACCATTTTATTTTTCAATGTCATCATTGATTTGAACGTACAAATAAACATGGCAGAGTGAGCATAAGAGCCCAGATCTTTTAGATTTTGAAAGAATTTCCAAGTCATTTCTGAGTTCAGTTTTTCCTCGATTTTCGACATTGACGTTTTTCAGATTTCGAATACTTTCTATGTATCAGTATGAAAGAATAATTGTTACGAATTTATTTAGATATAGAAACAAGCGATATACAATAGGAATCTTATTTCGATTGCTGCTTTAGATTTTTCACTGAGTTGTCGGTTCGAATAGTTCTGTTAATATTAAAATTAGCAAAGAATGTTCAAGAGTAGATGTCACTGGGCATATTTCAAAGGAGAAAGATGAAGTACAATGAATGATTCACACATCTGCATTTTGTATCAAAGTGCAACAATACCACCATAAGTAGCTAAAACCAACACATGATCGGTACTATGAGCCACAATCAAATCAACATGGGATAAATATGTGTAATCAAGAAATGAAAACTGATCAACTCTTCCTTTTGGGCATGCACATTGACATGAGGCATGATTAAATCCATTTGTTTCTCGAGCTAATTTTACGATGTTGACACGATGATAGGAGAGAGGATGTTTATCTGAAACTGAATCTTGTAATATTTGAAGACAATTGCGTACCACAGAACTATAAGGACGATATGTTTCTTCTTCATCGAACACATGTTGGACAGTTAATTGATGTGTCTCAAAATCAAATATGAGATGATTGTAGAGGCGAATGAATTTATCAATGTTGGTTGAAATTTCTCTATGAAACATACACCCTTCGGATTCTCCAAAGAGATCATCTTTGCTCGAAACCATTCGACAGAGACTAGTGCCCGAATTTTGTTCTGTTTGTTTGAATAAATTTTTGCGATAACCTAAGACATGGTCTGTTTCATCCGTCGAATATTCCTCTACAAATCTTTCATCATTATAATATATCATTGTTTTTCGCAGATAACTAAATATTTTCTTTTCATTCAAAGGAAAATAATCTTCCCTTTCAGTATCTGAATCATGATCAGATGAACGGTTCGATCAACACTATGATCTAAATCAATCAATGGTTCTCATTGTATACTACCTTTTTGTTTCACTCGATAAAGAGACCCATAACAATTTCTATTGTAAAATACATCAGAAAATAATTGTTCCTTGCTCACTTCACATGCTTCTTGAGTATGCGGATCGTATCGAACTGTGTACATATTGGAATCTTTCTGGTGTCCTAGTAAGAAAAATGCATAAACAGCAGCAACACGACAACATCCATCGATATGTTGTTCGAAGAAATTAACATCAGAAAAGCGAAATAATGTTGCACAACCATATTGAACATCGATTGTAGGAATAAATTTCCGTAGAGATGGATCATTTTCTCTTTGTTTGATTTCACGAGCTTGCAAATCATTTTCATTAGTTGAAATTTCGGATAAGCAAAAATAAAGTTTTGCATTTCGTTTTCATTTAGAAATTTAAAAATTTGAAGCCACATTTCTGGAGGCATCTTTTCCCTCAATGAATTCGGCTCTTCTTTTTGAATATTTGTTTCAAGTAAACGAGGATAACAATATCGGATAGATAATGGACGTTCATAGAGTTCGCCGGTATTCATGGTGTTAATCAACTCATTCTGTTGTGCTTCACGAAAATAATTTAGACAAGCAAGATAATCTTCTTTTTCTTCGGGAGAAATAGCAGATCCTAATGGTTTGTCTTTTCTCTCCACTAAGACATCCGTTCGTAACACAAAACGTTGTATTCCTGCTGAATTAGTGGAAAATTCTCGTGCCAGTGCTTCATGCAAAAGCTTATGTGTGAAGAGAACAGCAAAACCTTTTTTTGGTTTTACTGTAATACATTCATATCCATTTTTTAATCCACCATATGCATGAATTTCTTCGTTGATTGTCAATCCTTTAATATTTATTGGATGTGAGCATTTTGGAAAATAAAATTTCGTTTCACCTTTTTCGTAATCATCATTTAAATAAATTAATAAACTAAATAAAGATCGTTCATCACCAGAAGGTGCATATTGAGCATCTTTATGAGGTGCAAAATATTCTCGAGCATTATATTTATTAATTCTCATCGCTGAATTTACACCATTGAATTGCCAAGTCCCTTGAACATTGAAACCTAGTGGTTGAGTATTGGAAACTAGTTTTGTGATTTCATTACTAAATTCTAAACGTCGTCAAAGTGTTTGAGCTAATCGATCATCGATGATAATCAATCGAGAATTATTTCGTTTCCTCGGATCATATTTATCGAATACATTTTGAAAATTTTTCGGATTAATATTCGCAAGAATGTCATCACATTCATCGGTAGTAAGTAAAGTTCCTAATTCAATTAAAACAAAATCATCTTGCTATTTTATGTTGTTTAATTTAATGCCATCAGATATTTTGGTAGGAACATTATAATTTGTTAATAATGGAGTGGTGATACATAGATCAGTACTTCCTAAAAAGTGATGTCGAGCCATTTTATTTTGTATTTTCTGATTCAACACGTGCAATACCTCTATTTAAATCAAATGTTATTGCACAATAATGAGGTAATATGCAACAGGTAACGTGAAGGCTCTATTCTTTCTTTTTGACACAAGGAAGTGATGCGATACAAGAAGCCAGACAAAACAATACAAATGATAATGTAATAAGTTTAAAGGAAAAATGACGTACTCAAAATACAAAACTAAAAAAGATTAGTTTTTGCATTCGGTGGCACCAATCAATGTTTGAACAACATAATCACCTCTTGAAAACATGGCGGGATCTCTACCGGAGTTATAAATTTTTCTCTTTTCAGTTTCATAATCATCATAAACATCAACATTTGGCATCGTTCTTTTAAATCGGGTTAAATAATCAATACAATCTTGTTCATCAGTGCAAAGCAAAAACGTAACATGAATGGTGTTGCTATCACGTTCATTTCTCATGACCCATTCAAAGTTGTCTAGATCAGGATTGCCATCGTCGTCTGTTGGTGTTCCATCCGTAGCAATGAAAATCAACAGTTTTTTCTGGTGATTAACATGGACTGTTGATGATTGTATAACTTTGATCAGTAAACGTGCGAGTGGCGTGTATCCAACTGGAGGAACATTAAAGAAATGATCGATATCGTTTGGATCTTTTATTCCTAGAGCTTCTCGTCGATTGAGAAAATACACATCCACAGCATTTTCGTTAAAGATCGTTCCAATCTCCACAACAATCTTAACTATATTGCGAAGCTCATCCCAACGAGTTCGATTGGTGCCATCAACAGGCCGATTCATTGTTCCAGAATCATCACATAGGATAACTATCTCAAATCCTACCAATGCCATAAGACGATCACATTCACTCACTCTTATTTCATGTCTCCTTATCAATTGTTGAAGTCGAGGGTCGTTTTCGAGTTGAATACCTATAACGAAGACTTTATTCAGCGACTTCTTAATTGGAGATGAATTTAAGAGAGGATTAGAACTTGACTCAAGATACTCACGCCATTGTCCTGACCAGTTCGGAACTCCGAAATCGGTGCTACCTTCCATGTCCATTGCTTCTTTTGCACTTTGAGTAGAATTCATGGTATCACTATTCCCTGCAAAGGTGCCGTTCCTTTGAGGCATCCCTCGATTCACATCGCCAGACATCTCGAATACTTGATACACCTATTGATCTAGTATGTAATATCAAGAGATTTTTAAGATCGTACGATAAAATTAGTTCAGATTCATCAAAAAAGAAAGGGAATATGAGCTTTCTTGGAGAGATGTTTTCTAAATAGTGGGAAAAAAAGATGCATTTTTCTTCTCTTTTTCTCATTCTAGACATTTTTTTACCTGATTTTTACTACCTTTGCTTGCGTGTAATTTGAAATAAATGTCATCGAGAGTAAGAGAAAGAAAGACAAACATTTTTCTTTCCGACAAGAACATTTTTTTCTTCGGTGTGCATTTTCTACGCCCTATATCGAATTTTCTATACTGAGAGAAAAATGACTCGGAAGTAAAAAGCTTTTTTTCAACTTTATTTTGGTTCCTCTAAGCTGTTCAAAGTGGAAATATCGTAGTACATCAAGCACAGATGTATGGACGACAAAAATATGCAACAATGATTGTCAAGGTTCCTGTAATAATTATGAGATACGTTTGTTCCAAAAATAAAACTATTGACATTTAAAATTCAAAGAGCAGTGGTACCGCCGTTCAAAATACAAGACGTTGTGTTCCTGTCGAATTATTGGAGAATTCTGGTACCATTGCTTCATGCGAAACATTATGTGGGAATAGAACAACATAACCTTTCTTTGGTTTTAATGTGATACATTCATATTCATTTTCTAATCTGCCATATACATGCATTTCTTCGTTGAATAACCTAAACAAAGATCATTCATTATCTGATAGTGCATATCGAACATCTTTATGTGGTGAAAAATATTCTCCAGCATAGTATTTGTTAGTGCTCATCGCTAGATATACACGGTGTAACATAATCTTTTTCTCCCCCCATACACGACCTAAACGACACATAAAATAAAAAACGATTTATACCAAATTGAAGCCCGTCAAAAACTGCATCTGCGAGTGCAATTAGATTGAATACTGCTTTAGTGAATGTTACAATATCTTGTGCAACATATTATAATATCATGAATTACATAATATAGAATCGATCAAAGAAGTATTTAATCTCTTTTTCAGCAAATGTTTGAATGTAATAGAGCACGTGGGCGCGTTGAGTAACGTGTTTATTCTCAAGCAACGAGCATTCATTATTCACCATTAATATTTGAGAGATAAAATAGAAAAGAAAGCTATGCGATACATGCAGGGATAGATAAAAGGAGAATGGATAAAAAATTTGCACTGTTTCAAATCTTGTTATTTCTTTCTTTTTCTGTGTATTGTTGCTCGCGCATCTAACTGTTTTGATCGCATGAGAAGTTCAATTGAATACTCGTTTAACTGAGACAAGTCTTTAAAACCTCAAATTAGTGAATTTAAATGGCTGGTGTTCTTAACGACTGAGAAGAGCAACGTTTCTTAGATAGAATTCGTTGTATCACATATCGTGAGATACGCGATGAAATGATTGCAAGAACAGGAGACTCGTTTATCACTCGCCGATGGATTTCCGAGAAACTACGCCGTAGCGAACGCTGGGTACAAGAACATTGGAATAAAACAACTGAAGAATGTTATACACATTTTAAAAGTGGTCGACCTGAAATACTCTCCCAGGACAGCAAAGACATTATTACTTCTGCGAGTGGCTTCAAGAACAGCAGCTGTCGAAAAGTTACAAGAGAAATTTTTAGAAAAACAGGACAACGCGTAAGCCATATGACTGTTTATCGTGAACGCTATCGACAAGGATTAAAGCCTTTCCATGTGATTGCAAAGCCGTTAAAGACAAACACACATATTGAAGATCGGAAATGGCTCGCAAAGTTTGTTGCTGATTGGACTGAAGAGGATTTTCTGCATATCGCGCCTTCGGATGAGTTTTATATTTATGCTGTCAGAAAACCGAACCACCAAAATGATAGGATTTGGGCAAAAAATATCGAAGACATTAGCACCGATGAAAAGTACCGTGAAATGATTCCGAATGCAAAGTGTATCGGAATATTCGTGATGTTCACCATGAAGAAACTTCTTTGGGTTGTAAAGGAACAGGGGCAGTCTTGGGATGGGGCCTATTTTCGTGAAGTTATTCTTCAACAACATGTGATTCCATTTCTTCGAGACCCAAAGAACGTTCTTGACACAGGTGAAGTCATATTCCTTCACGATAAGGCACCTTGCATGAAAGCCTATGCAGCACAACACCTTCTGGAGGATGAGGGGGTTCAGTTTTGGGGCAATGCAATGTGGCCTGGCAATAGTCCTGATATAAATCCTGCAGAAAACATCGGTGCCATTATAAAAGGTAAAGTTGAAGATTTAATGGAAAGCGAAGATCGTCAAAACAGACACAGTTATGATGTTCTCCAAACCAATATTGAAAAAACACTTAAAGATATTGAAGATGACACGGATCTTTTTATTGATTTACTGTGCTCAATGAGAAAAAGATTTGATGCTCTTGAAGCTGCTGGAGGTGGTCATACAAATTTCTGAAAGGACCCCGCCGGATAAGGGTCAAAATCTGCCACCCTACAGAAT
>JAJEKB010017147.1:0-11486 GCA_022393335.1 Macrotrachela quadricornifera | reverse complement strand
ACCGAAAAAAGTTCAATGGGCCGATTTGTGGTCTTATGCGCCCCCCTCCTTAGTGATTTAAAGAAAATATATGAAAAAAATTTTCTATCTTTACAACATAGGAAGCTAATAAAGAAAGTGAAAAATCAATGTACACAAAGATATGAGATGATAAGACTTTGAACTTATAATATTTCCACCAGATACTTCAATATTTAGAGAGATCCACAAGAAAGAATATATGAATATAATCTGATATTAATAATCACCATCTATAAATCTCCATCAATTAACATCAATTCTTTAATTTGTGCTAACATGGAGTCTTTTTGCTTTGATAAATTCACATAACAACTGAGTTCAGCAGTATTTAACTTGTGGACCGCCGAATCAGGCGCTTATTTGACAAGATGTTCAATTTCAAACTTTATTTTAATTATATCAAAAGCCAGCTTGTGTTTCTAAAACAAAAACAATGTAAATCAAATGAGATGCAAAACGAACAAAGAAATGATAGCGGAACCGAATATCATACGTCAATTGAGATAGCCATATTTAAGAGATATATACGACAAAGAAAAAATTAAAATTAGAGAAAGAAAAGAAAATAGAATTTTCTATTGATGAATATTTTGTGCATGTTAATATATATACTTTCTTGACAAGAGTCAGTTCATTGTGCAAAAGAGAAAAATGGCTACATGTTCATATCAGAAAAAATAGAAAAAGCCAAATGTAGCGGCAGCTGTTTAAAAATGTTTTTTTTTCTGGCATTGTCTCAAGAGAGAAAAACAATATAGAGTGATATCGATCTGGCATAAAAATATAACTGTTGATAGACAAATATAACACTCGTCAATACTTTGCATTGTGCTCCTAATGATGTGAGCTCATAAATGCCAATAGAAAAGAACTGCTCGCTTTTTTATTTAATTGACTTTTCATTCGAAATAGAGAGTTAGAGGATTATTGGAATTAAACAAAAATATTTACTGTAATAAATTTCTTTTTTAATATAGTTTCGTCTCAATTCAAGGAAATAATCATTAATTTTACGTATACTTATATATTCTAAGAGGAAGACTAACTATTGTAGAATAATAATGGAACAAGTTTTATGTTGAGAATAAAATAAATTGAAAATCAAATTTTCAATTCAATTTATTTTTTCAAAAATTGATTTCAATTAACGATCTATTAAATGCAAAGTGTCCAAAATTTATATTTTCATGAATTTACTTTGACTGATCCTTTTTCCATAAAAGAAAATGCTGAGAAAATGAAACATTCTTATATTTAATTGCACTATTATTCCATTTTAAAATAAACAACTTACTATCTAAGTTTTTTTATTTTTATGCACGTTTTGATAATCACTACTATTAGTATATGCATTATCATATGACATTTTTGATTAATTGGTCAGGATGATATAATTAGACAAAGATAATCCACTAAAAGAAAGATTGATATTACAGTTCTACAAAACATTAGGTTAATTCGAAAAAGATCTTGTCTAAGTTCAAACTTATTTTCCTTACATTTGATTCATACTTCTTTAGCTGTTAATTCAACGAAAAGATAGATATAACGTAAGAATATGCGTATCTGTTATATATATTAAGTACACATCTATAACTTTTTCGATCGAATCACGTGTTAATCGAGGTATTCGAATATGAAATCATAGTCTACAATATCATCAAACTGATACAACGAGAATGCATGGTCAAAGCGGAAAAAGAATGATGTATGACGCAACTAGCTAATTTTTTGTCTTGGACTAATAGAGAAAAATGTTAGAAGGCACAATGTTCATAACTATGTTAATTCTGTCTATCATTAGATATTAGTTTTTATTTCTTGTTCAAAAAACAAAATTGTTAGCTATAAGAGAATTGAACGTATGTTGTTTAGTTTATTGTGAAAAAATTAATTTATCCTTATAGAATATATTTGCGACACCAATTAATTTCTTGAGAATTTTGCATTGAAAATCAACTTCTAATATTAAGTTTTCTTGCCAATCGATGAATTTTTATTGTTTACTAACAATTATTGATGAATGCGGAATATTTTCATTTATCTACTTTGTAAAATATAACAAAGTAATTCCATTTTACTTCTCACTATTCATATTTACACTAACAATGCAACAAATAATTTTCTTGAATGCCTGCAATAAATTCAATATATGGTAACAGAGAAATATCAGCTTCTCTTTCATTTATTACCTGTATATAGTTCAGATGGAGTTTTATCAAATGACATCCTATTATTCATATGTAAATTAGTGTGTTCAAAAAAATTCCATTTGATTGGTACAAAGAGTACTTATGTCGAGATCTTAGTTTAGAGCTTTTCATAGATTATAAAACAGCATCGAAACAGCCATCATATTATTGTTGATATAGATATCTTTCTCTTTGTTTTAGGTGTTATTTATAATACAATGAATATTTTCAAATTGTCATACATATCGTACAACTTCTTGTTGAATTAGTATTCAAAAATCTTTTTATACTATCTAATCTTATGCATCGAATATTATAATGAGTTTGGAATTGGTTTAAATCGTATACTTTCATCTATTGTTATAAAATCCAACATGTTTTTAATACATTGTTTAATAAAACATCTGCGACTGGCGCATATGTTGCCACGATTGACGAATTTCTGGTTACATCAAAAAATTCTTCCAGTCATTGTTATAGTCAAATGCATGGGATTATTGAATTGTATTCATTATGTCACAATTATCCAGAAATGCAGAATTTGCTTACATGCACATACGATTGTGTGAAGAAATTTTTGAAGTATTATTAAGTAAGGGTATGTTCCGTTGTTAGTCTAAACGGGAAAGTTTGCAGGAAAATTTTCTCGTACTTTCAAACTCGATCATTTGAATGGTAGATTTCGCATCTCTGCAATTATCTAATTTCTTCAAGTACTTGCTGTTTACTTATATTTATTTAATTCATCAACTAACAATATGCGTATTTTCAGCAACCCTATTTTTGACATTTACACTCTAATATATCTTCTTATCGTTGTCTGTGCTATTCTAGAAATAACCATTGACCAAAATGATTTTGATACAAATAGTGTGCGTTATTATTTGTATCATCTTGTTGTTCTATTCCTCTTAATATTTATTGTTTGATTAGAGCTCCAATTTAAAAAGATGCAAATAGACAATTGAGAATATATTTTGCTTCAGTAATTCTTAACCTTGGATTTTGTACAACAGAAGATCAAAGAATAGTCTTCTAGTTCAGACTCAAGTATTCAAAAATTGCCGTTAGAAAACGAAACAGAAAACT
This sequence comes from Macrotrachela quadricornifera, assembly GCA_022393335.1. Taxonomy (NCBI): domain Eukaryota; kingdom Metazoa; phylum Rotifera; class Eurotatoria; order Philodinida; family Philodinidae; genus Macrotrachela; species Macrotrachela quadricornifera. Next base: position 8,184 of record JAJEKB010017147.1, on the reverse strand, counting down.
TAATATTACTCAATATCGCCTTCATTGTTTCATCTCTTTATAATCGTACAAACTTTCTGAAAAATAATATTTGTATATCAAATTCACGGAATCTGATGAATCAATTCTGTTCTTGCATGGCGTCTGATAAATACTAAATCTATACATAAATTATTTTCGTATAAATATCAAATTACATCAAAATGAGCAATTGTAGTAAACAAATTAGAACATCAACTGTGAATTGATTCTGTATTTTCATGAATAGAGATCATTTCAAATGTGATTATGAATTATTGTATTGCCATTGATTTACTGAAGATTTATTATTGAAATCATTCGAGAAAAAAATACTTGAGTATTTCAAATGACTGTTGATTATTACTCAGAAACAGAGAAAAAATAAAATCTTAATTGAGAACATCAAATGAATCAATACGATTTGGATGAATTTCCCCAACGAATAATGATCGTCCATTAACACTTAAAGTTAAATCATGTGGTTCACCAAATTTCTAAAATTAAAAAGAAAAACAAAATAAAAATTCTGAATTCTCTCTTAAATAACAAACATCATTTGGTTCCCAAGTTGCAACTAATTGGCCAAATGATTCCGGATGAACACTAAATGTAAAACCAAGTGCACGAGATTTTCCATTTCTTCCACTAACTGCATAAAGACGATCTATTTAAAAAAAAACAAAAAATAATAAGTTTTTTCTTCCATTAAAATCAATGTTTCAAATAAAATTTCGATAATAAAAAATTTATTCGATTTCTGAAGATATTTTTGAAAAATTTTATAAAATAATAGTGAACTTATCTTTTTTGACCTACTCAAATCGATCTTATAGAATCAAAAATAATTATATTAAACTGATATTTCATAAAATCCTTTTTAACAATCTATAGAAAATAAAAACGCAACTTTCTTGTGCAAGTATTTATTTTTTTTCCTCATCTCATTTTATTTCCGAATGTATGTTGACATAAATTTTATCAATAGATAATCAAAAATATATAAAGGTTGACACATTGTATTATTATATTATATAAAACTGCGGATTTATTTTTAAGGGTACTTTTATTTTTCATTGTGTCATCTCATTTATAGACGTATGATTAAAAAAAACGTTTTTATTCAACACCTTTTCAAATCTGCTATAGTAAACTGTACATAATAACATGATCTTTCATGGCAGAAATATTTTAAAAAAATTTCTAGATTCTCTATTTAATTAAATGAAGTATTTTACGTTTATTTGGATCATAATTTATTGCGTAAACTGTTTTCATTAATGGATGTTCAATTATAACTTTAACTTGTCCTTCATCATTTTCATTTGTTTTTCCATCATCAAAACAAACAATTCTATTAATATAATAAACGAAAAAAAAAATAATTATTTTTATTTATTTATTTATTTTTTTTGTTTTACCTTCCATTCTCTCTATCAGCAACACAAACAAGATTAAGTGTTTCAATAAGAATAATACTATGTGGAATATAAAGTTGTTGTTCATCTTCAGGCATTAAATATTCTTTTATAAAATTTCCTTTTGAATCAAATTTAACAATACGAGAATTACAATATCCATCAGCAACATATATATATGATCCATCATTTGTTACAACAACATCAGTTGGTTTACAAAAATGTGATTCATCATTACCAGGTACAAATAATTCACCTAATGTTAATACACGTTCACCATTTGAATATTTGAATACCTTTTTTTTTTTTTAATATTAATTAAAATTTATGTAAAAAAGATAAGATAATTACCTGATGCATTGCAACGTCAGTTAACCAAAGATTTGCTTCCGTATCAATGGAAAGACCATGAGGCATGTAAAAACTTAAATTAATAGTTTAATTTATTTTATTTTAATTAAAAAAATTCTTACGTATTATTGCCCCATTGATTAACAATTTGACCAGTACGAGTATTAACAGTAAGAATTGTATTTTCTGGAATAAGACCAAATTTATTTTTATCAAAATTACGACCATCAGGAAATGATCTGTAATAGAAAAATTTTTTTCAATCAAATTAATAGTAATACGTATAAAATATTGAATATTCTTGTTCATTGTATCAAAAATGAATTATTTCTATTATCTTATTTGGCAATTAAGGAATCTCATTTGATCGTATCAACTTTTGAATTACTCAAAAAAAGAAACATCAAAGAAAAAAAAACAAAATATCCTTTGATATTCAATATATCTTCTCTAATTAGTCATATATCACTAATTGTTCTGATTATCTTCTATCTATATATATATACATGTTTGTCTGATAGAAAAAACCATTCAAATAAAAATGTCATATTCACTCGATATTTCAAATTGTTATTCATCAGGTGATGATTCTTTTTCTTATATTTCAGATCCATATTATTGTCCTGTTCATTATCCTCCACCAGCACCTCCTACAGGCATATGTCCTATTCATCAACCATATCCATATTATTATTATCCAATTGCTGCTGTTCCTCAACAACAGGTAAGTAATCAAATAAATTCATCTGCTTCTGTATTTCAGGTTCGTCCAGAAAAAACTCGTCGTTTTACTCAAGAACAAATTCATATACTTGAAGAACATTTTTATAAAGTTGATAAATATGTATCAAAAGTAACAATTGATGATCTTTCAATTCGAACTGGATTAAAATCTGCTCAAATTCGTGTTTGGTTCAATAATAAACGTACAAGAGAACGTTCTTAATACTTGCATTTGTTTTTTTTTGTTATTCTTTTTTGTTTTAATTTAAATAAATAAATAAATAAATAAATAAAACTTACTCTTGATTCCATTCTCTTGATCCTCGATGAAAAATATTTAATCGATTTGGATTTTTAACACATGCAGCAAGACCACTGACTTGACCAAGTTTATATTGACGTTGTGAGTCTTCATCATTTAATACGAGATTTAATGGTTTATTTGCAATGACTTGATAGGTTACTAATTCCTAAATAAATTCATTTTTCTATTAGTTTTTTATGTTAAATTTAATATTTTACTTCATCCGAATCACTACTACTTGAAAAAACGGTATCGAATGCTCGTCCATTGACATTTAAAACAATAGCGACCAAAACAAGGAGGAGGGTAACACGTTCCATTTTAAAATAATTCTCCTTGTACCAATGACAATCTACAAAAAAAGAATAAGAAAAGAGAAAAACAACATTCTGTAACATAGTTCTTTTTTTTCTTCTTTTTCTTTTTACAGTTAGTCGCTCTCTCGTTCATATCATCGTCTAGAGTAGCGAAGAAAAAGAAAAGTTCAGATAATTTTCTTCGATCGTCCTCATTGTAGGCGTCGATCGTTTGATGACTCATGGAAAATAATGAGAACAGAAGCATATGTTGTTGTTTTTTCCTTCTCATCGGACATATTTTTTATGTCATAATAAATATAAAGAAATTAAAAAAAAAACTTTTTTTTTTAATGTTAAACATTCTTTTTTTTTTAAAAATATTAAATCACAAAAAAAAACTGAAATTTAATGTCGGAAAAAATTGTTTTATGAGATAGTTTCAATTCTTATAGTAGAAGGTCGATCATTATTTTGATTTAAACAATAATTTCCTATATAAAAATGAATATCTTGATAATCATTTGACATTAATTCTTTATGTTTATCATCAATAATAACGAATAAATTAATTTGATTATCATTTGTTAATTGTGATGGAAATAATTTTCGAACAAATGTTTTTAATTTTGCTATTGTCATTGATGATGGAATTTTTTTTTCTATTTTTCTTTCATTTTCATCATCAAATTGAAATATTACTTTTAATAAATTTGGACGAATACATAAACCTTTTTTTGATGTCTAAAAGAAAATAAAAGATTTAAATATTAATCTTCTTTTTTGTTTTCAATCTTATTTAATAAACATATTTTTGATGAATAAGAAGAAAAAAATCTTGTATGATTCGAATCTACTTAAAGTTTTCCTTTTATGGATCTTATAAGGATTTATTTTGAAGATGATACGAATTGCTATCGATATTTCCTAGTTTTACCAGAGAACTATCCGAAGTACTAAAAAGCTTGTGAGATCAATTTTTGTTCACAAGTATCGTATGTGCAGACTAGAAAAACCCGAAGAGGATATTTCTCCAAGTTGTGATGTGACTTAGATATCGACTATTTACTAGATTTTTAGGCTTTTTCTAGTCTATATATACCGTACTTGTGGATAAAATTTAGATTCAAAAAAGTTTTGTATCCCGAGTATTTCGAAGCAATTGATACAATTCAAAAAATGATAAAGACTTTAGTGGTATTTAAATAAATTAGTAAAATAAATGTGAAAATAATTTTTAACCTGATGTATATGTGGTATTGTTGGTTCTCCATGTCTTTGAATTAATATTTGATATTGTGTATGTTCATTAATAAAATCTAATTTTTTATCAAAATAATCTTGAGCATAACGTTGTAAATAATCAATTTCAGCTCCACGTCTTTCATCACGAGTAATTAAAACACGATTTAAATATAATAAATTAGGTAAATGAGCAATAATCATTTGTTTAGCTGTTTCACATTGAATTTGATCTAAAGGATATATTGGATTTCGAAGAATACTAAATGAAATTAATGATGATAAATAAGATAATTCATTAATTGATATAAATGATGATATATTATTATCAGACATATAAAGATATTTTAATGAAGGAAATAATTCAATTGATTTGTCTTAAAATAATACAAAAAAATAATATATATATAATAAGAAAGAAAAAGAAAACCTTGATTTGATAATTTAATTTGATCAATTCCACAATTATTAAGAATTAATTCTTCAAGATATTTAAGTTTTCCTAAACGATTAATAAATGGATCCCATGATTTTAATGTTGGATTATCGGATAATGATAAATTTGTTACATATTCAATTTGATTAACAAATTTTTCTGATATAAAACTTAATTGATTTAAATCAAGATAAATATTTATTAAATTTGGAAAATATTCAAATATATTTTCAAATATATCACAATCATTATCTGTATCAATAAGAACTAATTGTTTTATATGAAAATATTTTTTTAATGAATTTTTATTAAAATTCATTCGTGAATTACTAACATTTAAAATTTCTAATTGAGGAAAATATTTGTCTAAAATAATCCATAATTGTGACCAATTTTTAAGAAGATTTTGACGAATATTAAGTTCTTTTATTTGATGAAGATTATTATATATTTCATCATTATTATCAAATTCATTTATCCATTGAGTTGATAAATCTATACGATTTATTGATGATAATTCAAGAACATAATCGGAATATTGTTTACCTAAAAAATATAATATATAGAATTTATTTTCATGATTATTCAAAAATGATGTTCGAGAAAAAATATAGAAGATGTATAAGACTTTTTCAAATGACTAATGATTGAAATTCTATAGTGTATCATGTATGAATAGATCATCTAAATATGTTGTTTTTTGTCCAGACCATAGATCGAAAAAAATTAGAAAAATCGTACCTCGACTCAAAAAAAACTGCTTACTATTCATAACTTTGCTTATGTTATTACCTATCACCACATGTATAGTCAGCATATTACACAGTTTACTCGAGTTTTCTCAAAAGTTAAATCGGCAAACTTTTGTGGAATCTGATAATGAACTATTTGATTTCTATGATATATACCAATGATAGGTTTTCTAGTGTATTAGGGCTGTACCTATGACTATTACATGTAAAAATCATTGGAATAGATGTTGATTTAATCTCAGCAGAAAGATTCAAGTGTACGAGCAGAACAAAACTCGACAGGAAACAATAATAAAAATATAAGTTTTCATTTTCTTCACTTTCAACTGTAAACATTAATTAAAATATTTCGTCAATATCGTGTCGAGTCGATTTGTCGAATATTTGATTTATTTTTGGTCTATACATCAGACATCTTTTTTTGAGTGTTCTCTTCTAACTTTAGAGATTGAAGAATTTTTTAAAGATTAGTATTTTATTCAACTTTTTGTCTTTTGAAAGAACGCTTGAAAACTCTAGGATTCGGTTCAAAATTTTTCTACTGAGATCTAATCTGCATTTTTAAGCTTCTACAATGAATAAAATATTGCATATGAGATCGATTCTCATAAAAAAAATTCTCTTTAGAAATATTTTTTTTATAAATTTAAGAATATATTAATGATAAATAATTTAACTAACCGAATATAGAATAATTAATATCTGGTGTAATATTTTCATTAGAAAATGATTTAATATATTGTCTATAAATAGCTTGAGTAAATGAATGACCAAATTGAATTCTTTCTGGTCTAATAAAAGAACCTGTAAGTTGATGTTTAGTTTGAAAATAAAATTTTTCTTTATAAGTTCCATTATGTTTTCCTTGTTGATTCCACCATTCAATTCCAATCCATTGTCCAGGATGATCATCAACTAAACCAATATAATGTATTGTTGCTGGAGATTTTCCATCAACTAATATATGATCACCTATATTCATCTAAAAATAAAGAAATTTTATTTATTTAAATATCTTCATCAATTTTAGGTAAATCAATTTGTTCATCATCAAAATTATTTTCATTTGAAATATTTTCTTGTTTATTTATTTTTAGTTTTTGTTTTTGTCTTTTAAATGGTTGATTAAATGCTTGATATAATCTTTGAGCTTTTAATGTTCCTAAACCTGGACAAACACATAATTGTTCATTTGATGCATTTAATATTGTTTCTAATGAACCAAATGCATGTAATAATGTTTGTGCATCAGTTTTATTTAATGATTTTACCTAAAAGATTGTTTTTTTTTTAAAGATTTTAATTTATTAGAAAATAAAAAACAAACAAACTTGTGTAATCGTATCAATAAATTTTGTTAAATAATCAGTTGATTGATATTGTTGTACATCCATTAAATTTTCAGCTGATTTACCTTCCATAATTCTATATGTTTCTAAATATTTAGCTGATTCTTCATCATTCCAACTAACAAGTAATGTTAAATCATAAAGAATACAAAGACGTGCAAGTTCTTTTAATGATTGTGATGGATCATTTATATCACATTGTACAAGTAAAATTTTTAATTGATATGGTAATTTATTTGTTTTAAGACGATCATATATATAATTTGGATTTAATGTATGATAACGAAGTGATAAAAATAATGCACATGAACTACGACTCATTGAATAATCAGCACCACCTAATATTGTGTCCGAATATTCCCATTTAACTTGACGTAAATGTTTTAATAAAGGATTTCCTCGTTGACGAGAATGTACAAGGAGTGATGAAGATAATGGAATGGATGAATGAGGAGATGATGTTTCATTAATAATATTTGATGAAATTGTTGAAGAGGATGTATTTTCATTAATAATATTTGATGGAACTGTTGAAGAAGATATGTTTTCATTAGTTGTTGATGTATTATCAGTTTTTATTCGTTTAGAAAATAAATTAAGTGATTCAATTTCATTATCATCATCAATATCTGGTATAGTATACGAACGAGTTGCCATTTCGAATATTTTAAATAGGATTTAGTTGTCAAGAAAGAAAAAGATCATCACTTTATGTATAATGGATACTTTTTCCACCAGTTATTCAATTTTTTATCATATAGATGGCGCTTGTTATTTTATTTCAATGAAAGAATTTCGTTATTAGATACTCATTACTCGTATAGAATTGTGTACGTCTTTAAATATGCATATCTTTTGTTATGTAATGTTATAATTATTATAACGAACTAACCAACATTTTTAATTTCATTTTATTCCTGCAAATAGAAACATATTTTTCACAAAAATAATAGCAATGATGATAAATTAAACAGACAAATCTCAATAAATGATGTTATAACGATTAAAATTAGTGAATATAAGCTTATTGGTAAAAGTCTCGAAATTTTCTATCGTATATCAATCATTTATTTAGATTACTTTAAATTTGAAAAAGTAATTAGTATAGATGAAAATAATGTTAATATTACATTATTTAATTATAAAATTGATATCACAAGACGTGATGCAAAATTTTAGAAATATAGAATAGCTGCCTAATTCGAGTTCGAATATATCCTCCTGGCGGAAATAAATGACACACTTATTTTTTCAATTATTCCTCTCTTTCATTGTTGTTCGGTCGGATATTTACATCACAGATAGATCTTTGATGA
>JAJEKB010017120.1:100650-137478 GCA_022393335.1 Macrotrachela quadricornifera | reverse complement strand
AAAAAAAAAAAACTATTTTTTTGTTAGTAACGTTTCTGTTTTTTTTTTTGGTGATATTTTAGTGATTATGAAAGTAAATACATACAATCATTGAAACGAAAAAGAAGGAAAATAAACTAAAAGTTATTATCTTTAAATAGATGTGTGAGTGTGCTTTGTTGTTTCTGTTATATTTTTCTTTTGTTTACGTTATTTTTTTTTCATACTGATAGAACAGATTGAATAAAATAAAATAAAAACGAGTAAATCATAGTAATAACTATGACCTTGATTTCTATCAATTTACTATTGTAAACATTGCAATAAGAGTAATTTTCGTACATTTAATGATGTAAATAACAACAGACAATTCGACTATTAGATTTCATACAAGTCTATAAAAGAAAAAAAAATTACTTTTTATCATCATTCTTTTTCATTTTTAAATATGAATACATTTTCAAATCAAAAATTTGCTTTTGATTTACTTATATCTATCTTAGCTACATTTATTCTAAGTACAACTATTTTATCAATTTCAACAAATAATTGGAATATAAAATATGAACATTCAATAATAAATCGTACAGGTTTATTTCAACAATGTTCAAATACATATTGTTGTAATACAAATGAATTAGATCGATCAATAACATTATTAGTTTTAATAAGTATTATTCTTTTAACTATAAGTACACTTGCAGCATTTTTATTAATGGCAACAACATTAGATTATAAAAATCGATGTTATATATTAGTACCATTAACATTATTTGGTGCAGGTATTTCTATGACATTAACATTAATTCAAATACTTGATCGAATTTATCTTAATGGTTATTCATCATTTACTTTTATAATTGATACTATTCTTGCTTATATATTAGGTGGAATTTCACTTTTGCATGCTAATATGTTCTATTTTTAATCAATTGAATTGTAGAGATATGCATGTAATTTCAAATAAAATCAAAATTTAGATTTTATTGAATATCTCGAGAATAGTAGCAGTTAGTGATCTGTAGTTTATATCATTCGAATGGTTAAAACCGCAAAACTTTTACTTCTATCGTTTTCGAGATTCATTATTTTTGATGTCAATAGAAGTAGTTAATTATAATGAAATTTATTATTCTTCTTGAACTCATCTTCAATAACAAAATAATTTTTCAAAAAAAAAGCTTATTTTGTCAATTAATTGACTTTTATTTTGTATTAATTCAAGTGACAAACGAAATATACAGCATAACTATATTTTCTAATTATTACAATATTTAAATACATAAGTTCGTATATATATAAATATTAGTCAAATGTTAATAAATAATAATCTTTAATTACATTCGTGTAACATATTGAACATCAACTTGATATCGTGCTCGAACTATTTCTTTATCATTTTCTCCAATATGTATTTTCATTAATTTACTATAACCATGATAAATCCATGCACCAATTAATCCACCAAGTATTGGACCAATACATGGTATCCAAAAATAATAATTTCCAACAGAAAATACTTCTTTACCATAACCAACACAAAGTGTAAATAAACGTGGAGATAAATCACGTGCTGGATTTATTGGAAAACCACAATTATAACCTTAAAATATATTAAATTAATAAAATATTTATTGCTTTTTTTTTCTTATTCTTTATTTACCAAAAGCAACACCAATTGCAACAATAACAAAGCCTACAGCAAGTGGAATTTGAGCATTTGCTACAAGTTTATTTCGTTTATTTGATAATGAACAAACAGCAATAAGTAAAAGACCTGTTGAAATAACTTGATCAAAGAAAAGAGTTACTTGACTAACACCTTGTGCAGGTAATGTACCAAATATTCCAGCTGTTGATTGACTACCTGTTACCTGTTGTTTTTTAAATTAATATTTAAAAGAACTTTGTTAATAAATACAAAATCATATTTATACCTGTCTTACACCATTATCAAATTGATTAATTGCATCATAATAAATGCCAAATATTAATGCAGCTGCAATAAACGCTCCAATAAATTCTATCAAACAAAAATCAAAACATCAATTTTTCATTTATATAAACATACGTGATAGAATATAAGTAAGACATTGTAATGGTGTAATTGAATTTAAACTTAACATTGCAATCGATACAGCTGGATTGATATGAGCACCTTAAGAAAATAAAAAATAAAAACATATACCTATAGATAGTTTTCCATGAGTATAAAATACCTGATACAGGTCCGGCAACATAGACAGCAATTAATGCACCAAAACCAAAAGCAAAATTAACTGATAGAAAACTTGAAAGTGTACCACGTGATAAAGTATATTGAGCAATTCCAGAACATCCGAATAAGACGAGAATAGTTGTTCCAAATAATTCAGCAATACATTCAGTTAAGAGACGAAATCGTGGATTATGCGATTTACCACCATCTAAACGAATATTCATGAATATGAAACGTTCAACTATTATTTGAGTAAAACAAATAATTATTTTTCTTCAATAAATACACTGAAATTTAAGTAAATGATTTCTAATGATGATTCAATAGATATGTAATTCTATTAGCATAATACATGTAATCCAAGAAGATAGACTTTTTTTTTCTTTGAAAAAAAATAAAAATAATATTTTACCTCTATTAATTATTGAACTTCTGTTTCGAATTTCACCATTATTTGAGTCACCAGACGATGTTGTAAGTTGATCATCGAAATGAACAATTTCATGAACAGGTAATTTATCTTCTTTTTCAATATGATCTCTAATTTCACTATCAATCTCTTCATTTGGTGCTAGAAAAATTTCACTCATATCATCTGCATTTCGTGTATCTGGCAAAGTATTGAGCATTATTATTCAAATTCAAATAAAACCAATAATTATAAAATGAACATCAAATATGACTATATATATATACACATATATATCAAGATAAAAAAACATTATGTTTACTCAAGCATAAGACAAAAGAATAGTAAAGTTTCTAAGCCTTCTCATCGCATTTTATATACACGTATATGTTCTTGATAAATAACGAATCATAAAAGAGGATATAGAGTAAAAGACAATGATACATTCGATGAACAAATTTTGAATAAGCAAATAAAGAACATCTCTTACATCATCATTTGTTAAGTAAATAATATTGACCTAATAAACTTATGATAGTTAACTTTTATATTAAAAAAAAAAATTTTGATCTATTTTCTAATATATCATAAAAAGATAGTTTATTGAAAATTCAATAATATTTTCTTTATATATAAATTATAAAATACAACAGCCATGTTTTAAGCAAAGGGTTCATCTTATAAAGACGGAAGATAAATACGATTGTCTCCTTTTTTTCTTATTGTTATACTGTTATATGAAATAACATAGAGAATAATAATGTGTAAGGTTTCTTCCATCAATTCTATTTGGCATCATTTAAATCTTGTTTGTTATTGAATAAATACATAAGGCGGTGATCAACTTGACTTATTGCTCGTTCTGATACAATCCTATTGTAAGGATAAAACCTACTATTGTCTGGGCCATATATGAGAGGATCCGATATAACCCTGGATTAACCCGAATAGTGCCATGCTTTATCCTTACAATAGTAGACAAACGCTATCAACTTATATTTTTTTTAAATAAATTTAACTTCATCAAATATAAGACTAAAAGTACTATTTATTGTGGAATTTTATTCTTTTCCAAAAATCGCAGTTTGATTTCAAATAAAAGCAAAAACAATCATATAATTCCTTATATTTTTCATTTACATCCAAGGAAAAAATTTTTTGCTTTACCAATGCAAAAGATCTTTAAAAAACTAAACATTGCATTTTATTTAAAAATTTGCTGTTCAAAACATTTAATAGTGTATAAAATGCTGCGATTATAAGATACTAATGAAATTTTTTAATAATATTCATTGAAAATGGTTGGGGAAAAGTAAATCAAATTACACTCAAAATGGATTTATTCAATATACTTCATTGAATTCTATCTGGAGATGTCATCTAAATTGCAATAGTTAGTGCCATAGACAACTTTTATAATAGAATTTCATTAAAAATACTCATGATTCGTAAGACCATTCAGCTGTTTCATGGACGTTCAACATATATGTAAAAACCATATAGTGAAAGAGTACTTTGTATTTTATCGATTAATATTATGCTGAAGTAGTTTTCTTCTATTCATTCATGTTTATATAAATGATGAATTTCATTACTATCTTTTACTACTAACTAACCATGTTCATTTAACAAATGAATTTAGATACGGTTTATATCAATAATCAATACATTTTTATTGTATTTACATAACAAAACTTTCATCAATGATTTTCTCGAAAGAGAATATCAAAATGACACTTTAAGAATAAATCACCTGCTGGAAATTACTCTGACATATTCTCTTTTATAATAAATATTAATTGAAAAAGAAAGAATTATGTATGTTTAAGCTATTAAACACACCTAGAAATTAATATCGACCTGACCATAATTCTTATCCTAGATGACACGATATTATAATTAATTGAAGCATTAGACATATGTCTATCTAATGATAATCACTGTCTCATAAAATAGGCATGCAAGAATAAAAGAAAAAAGTATGACATTAAGTTTAACATACAATAATATTATATAAAGATTGAAAGTGTAATGCAATAAAATGTAACAATCAACTATTAGAGAAATATGATATTTTTTGTGTATTAAACAAAAAAAAAGTAATTTTATATTTGTTGCATGTGATCAATATTCTTATTGAAATCATTTAATTATCCATTCAATCTCATATATATTTATATTCATGTTTTGTCAATTTAAATAGACAATATTAATCTATTAATCCTATGCAATGTAATAATAGAAACATATATATATATATAAAGGCACTTATTCTACCTCCACAAATTTCAACCATTTATTGAATGCAATATTTTTTAAAAACAAATAAAAAATAAATATAGTATATTTCTTTGAATCCTGTATTTTTAGAAAATGAATTGAAAAGAACTTGTGTATTTAAAATTATATTACACATATTCTATTATATATTGTCTTTTAATTATTCTTCATACTTAACCAGGCCCAACTAAAATAGGTAAACGTTCAACAATACGCAAACATTCATATTGTAGATGATATTGTTTAAGTCTTTGTTGAAATTCTATACTTTCATAAATAGGTAATTGAAGTAATTTAGCTAAATCAAACCATATCATAAATTCTTGTTGTTGTTGTACCCATGCTGGATAATCATTAATATAACAATATTTAGCTAATTGTTGATATTCAACAGATTGAAGTTTTAATGGAAACTTATTTGATATTTTAATTCGTCTCGAATCGATAGAAGGTATAATAATTATAACAAAAATATAGAAGAATAAGAAAATGTAACGATTGATGTTTAAAAAATTCATTTTAGATGAATACGTTTATTCTTAATGTCGAATCAATGCTTATATAGTGTTGATTAAAAAAGAAAAAGAAAAGAAAATAATAAAAATAGGAAGAAAGGATTTGAATAGAATTAACATTGTAGAATACACAAACACGAACACATACAGGATATATCTGTCACTATTTATGATTCATATAGGAACTGTCTGCACATATAGAAAATAATGATAATTGCATTTGAGGATGTTTCAAGACATGTTATAGGTCAGAATTGTATAACTTGAATATAATATTCTATATATGTTCATAGGATATCAAGATTTTCGAGTTACTTATTGTATTTAACGCTCCATCCTCCTCAAAAATCGATATCAGCCCAGGATTTTAGCTAAAAACGGGATGCTAAAGAAAAAGCAATGTTGTTTCTGAAAGATCTGAAGACACGCTACTTTTCTACTCATTTATCTTAATTTTGAAATTTCTGACGAAAATTGACTTTCTTAGAGGGAAAGGGGCTTTAATAAAGTAAAGAAAAGTTATATGTAATATTGAATACACAATATTGTACGTTCAGAATTTGAATTAATTTTATATCAAAGTTCTTTAAATTAAATTTATTATTAAAGCATTTCTTAGGAGATTTATGAAAAACATTAAATATGTATGTTGCCATGTAGGCAAAACTCACGTTAACATTCGTATCATCTACAACTCTCTTTTTTGTTATGATCTTACTATGATATATCATAATCAACTCCTATAAATTAAGCTAAAATCCCTTTCTTTTATTATTCATATATTGATTTGAAATTTAAACAAAATTTTCTTATTTTATTTTAATAAAAAATAAATTTGTTACAGTAAAATCATCAATTAATAACCAAAAATGGGTATTTTCAAATAAGATTAATATTACAAAAAAAAATGTGATATAATTTTGATCTTCATTGTTCTAGTATTTAGTATTTCTTCTTAAATATTAATTTAATATCTTCCAAACACTATCCTTATGTTTCATATCAATTTTATGGGTTGGTGAATTTTCAGCACGGAAATTTCACATAGGAAAGCTCAGCATCAGAAATAATCAGGACGCGAACGTCAATCGCTATAAAACATACCGTATGACTCTTGATGTGGGTAACAGAGTGGCTGCAGGTGCCAGATGCGTGTTGATCTGCTACTGGACATTCTTCTCAATGTGTGGATCCGTGAAGTGTATTTCTAACTCATTTTCGTCCATATCCACATCAAGATTTACACTCAAGTCATCACCGAAGCCGCACAAAAACCTTATTCCCATCTATGGCCTCATCCACAACAACATCCACACTCATATTTACGTTTATTACCTCACCTACACCGACTAGCACCCATAGCCACAGTCTCACCCTCAATAACTGGGAAAAAAATGTTCGCACCACGAGAAGAAGTAAAAACAGATATATTAAGAATGTTCAGTATAGGTAGCTCGATTTAAAAATGAATATTATATCCTTCAAGCTAGTCTAATGTTAAACGTCACATGTTGTCAGGGGTATTTTTTAACGTTTATCTGGACGAAAGTATTTAAAGTAACAGAAATCAAGTTAGATAAATTAAATAAAATTATTTTCGAATTTAATTGATCTCATCGAAATTTGACCAAAACCTAAAAATTAATCATAATCAATTAAATTCACATTTGCAAACTCATGTAAATTTGTGAGACTAGATAAGGTATAATCAGAAGTCAGAAGAGAACAGTAGTGAGCTCAAAAACGTTCCATACATCATAGAAGATTCTCATCAGTGGTCAATGAAAATTTTTTTTTATTAAAGTAAAACAAGAATATTTGAGTAGTATCTTAGATTTTAATGATTATCAATATATTAAGATATTCGATATAATTGACAATAATGACTTTGATTATGAATATTTACAAAATAAAATATGTAATTATTTTTCAATAGTCATATTCATCTTTCGTCTCAATCTTACTTTACGAGCATTTTTTTTAATTGATGAAAAAAAATCGTTTAAGGTTTTTTTCTTTATTTTCAATTATATATCTTAAAATTGTTCATGTAATTTTTCTATCTGAATTACAGAAGAAAAAAAATAACAAGCAAATCAATCAATCATTCATTCATGTTTATCAAATAGTCCTTCTTTTTTTTTCACTGTAAAAAGAAATAACGAGAACGTATACAAAAAGAATGGAACAAAATATCCAATGACAATGACAAAAAATATACAGAAAACGAATTAATAAATAGAAACATGTACACAAAATAAGATATAAAGTATATGTTTTAATATCTAAAGTGAAATATTTAACATGTAAAACCATGTTAAATATATATATGTAAGTAACATAATGAGAATAATGAAGAAAAAAAAAATAATGTTAGAATAATTGATATTTCTTTCTTTTCTTTTTTTTAAGATGATTTATCGAGTGCTTTGAAAAGAAGTGTTGATCGTTTAAGTTGTTTATCATCTTTCATGATAAATATTAAATCCTGCAGATCTGATCGATATTTCGGTTTAGATGATTTCTAAAAGAAATAAAACAAAAATGTTTTTTTCGTATGTTTATTGAATTGAAATAAACGTACAAATATTTTATTGTTATTATGATTAAAATTTTCTTCAAATTTACGTTTTTTTTCTTTATTATCAGTTATTACTGTTTCATGTTGATATTGTTCTGCATTTTGTTTTTGTTGTATCTATTTTAAATAAATAATACATGAAGAAAAAAACAACCTGATTTAATTATTATTTTTACTTTTTCCATATCCTTTATTCTTACTAAATTCTAATAGAAATAAAAGAAAAATATTTGTTTTTTTAAATTACCAATTAAAATCTTTTATACCTGATTTGAAAGATTTAGTCGTTGTTGAGCTACTGTTTTTATTTGTTCAATTATACACTTTAATCTTTCTTCTGTTGCATGTGAAATAAGTGCAAGAATAGAATCATCATTTATTGTTATATTACTATTTTCCAATCGTTTATCTTTTTTAACTAAATATATAAAAATAAAAATAAAAATAAAAAAAAAGTTTTCTTTTTTTCTAATTATTACTTATTTGTTCAAAACGTCGACGTAAAACAAGTGAAGATAATAATCTTTTCTCATGAGTTATATGACGAGTATGACGATCATCGATAATTCCAGATGATGTTGTTAATAAATTATTATTTCCTAATATATCATCAGATAAATCATCATCATTTCTAATAAAAGAAAAACAAAATTGATATTTAAACAAGAAAATAAAACATGTCTATTAGTATTTGTACATCTGACGAGAGAACCTCTCCAACTGATACATTCCGTTTGAGTTTATACTTTATTCATGGGTAGGGCTCATAGTGTAGATAGAGATCCCAAGAGGATTCATCCCACTAGCGTATTCCTAGCGAAATATAAAAGCCATATTTTCGAATTTCGACCTGAAACTTTGCGTGAATGAGAAGCTCTCAATTAGACTAGCCTTCATAAAAAAATTTCAGCAATTTGCGAAAAAATCTCTTTGAGTTATGAGTTTCTCGAAATCTGTATCGTTTTACACACTATTGATAGAAAAGCGTTTATGTCTCGAATAATTCATAGCTCAAGGAGATTTTCGTCAGAAAATGCTGAAATTTTTTTATGAAAGCTAGTCTAATCGAGAGCTTCATTCAGGCAAAGTTTCAAGTCGAAATTCGAAAATATGATTTTTATGTCTCGCTAGGAATACACTAGTGGGATAAATCCTCTTAGGGTTTGTATCTACACTATAAGCCCTACACTATAAACAAAATATGAACTCAAACCGAGTGTATCAGTTGGAGAGGTTCCCTTGTTAGTCGTATTATATTATGGCTTAGTATTAGATTAAAATTATTGTAAACGTCATTATGTTCTGCATGTTAAATATACGCGAACCTAGATTAGTTTCTCTTGCAAAAGGCTTGAAACAAAACTTTTTAAGAGATACTAATAGAAAAAAAAATAGTCAATGGGAATCAGAATTTTATGTGTTCTAAATATATGTTTAAAATGATTTCTTGACATAATACTGGTTAACTGTGAGCACAGATTTAGGTAAACGAAATAATAATGTTCGTAATAAACTGAATAGACCTTTATTCGTCATCCTTAACATCTTTGGGTGGTATTTTAGATAAGAGAATATTTAATTTCCTACCAAAATATGGATTATACTAGAATAGCGCAAAAAAAAATCAAAGACTATAAACATTTTTACAGGTGAAGTACTTTCTATGTGAATAGAATTTTATCGAAAAATGATTTTTTCAATGTCATTATCTTGGGTACAACAGATTTTCGGACATGCATGTGATATTTAAAAAAATAGAAGAAAATTTAGTAATTTGTAGAGTGAATTTTGTTGGACAAATTACTGTACAAAAGAACTTTCTATTGTTTAAATTTATGTCGATTTAATTAAAATACAAAAATAGATAAGATGAATAATTTTGTATAGACGTCGATTGTAACTCTATCCAATTAATTGGTATTAGTTAACCAATATTATGTTCAAAAACAAACTTCTGAATTCATATTATGAAATTATAATCATAAATGACTATTGTTTATTTTCATTAGTATTTCTTGTATATTCAAAGAATAAGCAAACATCTTATTGATTAATAATTAATATTTATCTCATTTTATTTCTGAACTTTGCATGTTCTAATAAAATGAAGAATGGATTTAATTTTTCTTATTTGGTCCAGTCGAGTTTATACCTCAGTTTGTATTTAACTTTGAATTTGAATAGAATTATGAAACGAAGGACAATAAGAAATAGCTTTATCTCGATTTTTTTTCTAAAAATTATTAATAAATAACAAAAATGGAAATCCTTTAATTTAGTTATCTATCCAAAAAGTATCAAATATTAGCGAAAAAAACTCGAGTTTAGATTGATTATTATATGATAAATAAATTTGTATATATATGACTAACTTAAGTGTTGCTCTTTGTTGAATTTGAATCTGAGGTTGTTGAAGAGAAATATGATTTAATGATGGTTGTTGATTTGTAAGTATTTCAGTTTTAATTGGTTGATGATTAACAGTTATTATTTGTGGTTGTTGAACTGTTGTTGATGGTGATAAAAATGTTCGTTGTAAAAGTGAATCTGATGGTTGAATAATTGTTTGTGTAACTGGTTGAATTTGATGTTGGTGTTGTTGTTGTTGATGTTGTCCAGTAAGAAGATTAGTATTTGATGAAGGTGAAACAGTTGCAACAATAGGACGAATACTAGCTATACTCTAAAAAAAAAACTTTTTGACTTAGAAAAAGAAAATAAATCAAATAATTAAACATACAAATTGTGTTCGTGCTTGTTGCTGTTGTTGTTGTTGTTGTCCGAGTAATGATGCTGTTGAACCAATTAATGGATGTTGAGGAGTTTGTTGTAAAAGATTTATTTTTTGTTGTGGTTGTACTGTTGTATATAATAATGGTTGTTGAACAACTGAATTTGATTGTTGAGTTAATAATGATGGATTTACAACAACACGAGATGTTGTTGGTGTTGTCGTAGGTGTTAATGTATTATTAGTATTATTTTTACTTGATGGTAAATATAATTTTTCTAATAATTCAATAGTTATTGGCTGACCAAAAGTATTTTTAACGAGTAGACGCATATGAGGTAATGCTAACTAAAATACAAAAAACAAAAAATTGTATTTATCCTTTTCTATTCATTTAGAAATCTATAGGTATGGTTAAATAGTAAAATAAATAATAATTCTATAACAAAATTTAGTTTTTAAAATATTACTTTAAAAAATGGCACAAGTGATGTATGTGGTTGAGATTTATAAAGTGTATGTAAACGTTGAGTAAATGATTCTGGATCAATTGTTCCATCTAAAAGATCTTGAATACATTGTCGAACCATTGGTAATTTTTCAGGTGCTTGTTTTTCAGCAAGTTTAAGTAATGTTGTTAAAAATGTTCGACATTTTGCAACAAAATCATTTATTTGAGCTTCAGTAAATTTTGCTGCCGGTTGAGTTGTTACTGTTTGACGAACAACTGGTTGTGCAACTAATTTTGTTGGTAAAATAGTTGATTGTTGTTGAATACCTGGTATAGAAGGTTCTTCAAGAAAAAAAAGGAAAATAAATAAATCTTTTTTATTTTCTAATAAATTTTATACCATTTTTTATAGTTGGTGAATATTGAAGTTTTGGTGATAATTGTGTTGTATTATTTGTCCAAAGATTTTGAGATGTAAATTGATTTTGTGTTGAAAATGGTTGATTAAGACGAACAATACTTGTTGGTGTTGTTATTGTTCCAGTAGACATTGGTTGTTGTTGAATAAATGTTCCATTAGATGAATTCGTATGTCGAATATTTTGTGTTGGATTTCCAATATTATTTATAGTTAAATTATTATTTACTGGTTGAGTAAATAATAATGTTGCCTAATTACAAAAGAAAAGATAGATAGTTGTTTTAATTTTTGTAATCAATTTACTTGTGTTGGCAATACTTGAAGTTTGCTTGTATTAGAAAATGGAGATGGAGATGATGTCATTGGTAAAAACTAAAGAAAGAATTTAATTAAAGATTAAAATAATTAATAGGAAGAAGAAAATAAAAATAAAATAAACATAAAAAGTTGAATAAATAAATGATACTTTTGCAAAGTAGTAAATGTTGTTTAAAGACAATCATTGATGTATGTATGTATGACGACAATGGATAAAATGTAATAACCAATCAATAAGAAATATTTCATAGATGGAGCTATTAAACAATTTATTTGTTTTTTTTTGAATCAAAATTAAATTGAAAATATTTCTAGAAAAATTATATCTAAATGAAAAAAAGATAGAGAATTTTCTGTTCTACAAAACTCCTTTATATGTGCTTCCACGATCTTTTTCAAAGTTTTTAGTACTGTTATTGATATGAGTAGAAAAGGCTTTCAGCCAACATTTAGTGATATTCTGTGACATAGTTATGAAAAAACATGTTTTTTAAATTGAGAATGGGTCTATAACACATTTATTCTCATGCCATTAAGTACAGAATTTATTTATGATTGAAATAGTATGATTGTTAAATGAAAGAGTAAAATCATTAGATTAAACCAGATTAAAAACTAAATAATGCTATTGTTTCAGAAAAGGATTTTTCCGGCTTTCTTACAATTTTTTTTATTCAAATATTTTCTTATTATGAAATATATATCAAAAGATACAGAATTTTGTAATATAATTGAAATTTTTTTTTTATCAATTTTTCATATTTTTGATCGTTGGATTTACTTAGGTCGTACAAAAAGTTCCCAGATTGCTATTGGCAATTTTATAAACCAATTCATATCGACGAGTGTTGTGCATGGATAAATAGTGGAATGTCTTATCTATAGTAGTATATATAGTAAATCTCTTTAAGACTTAGTTACAGTATTTTTTCGATAAACTTTAATTCGAACTTAAAAAAAAATTTCAAAAATGGATAATGAATACAATCGATATTATATTAAAATTCGAACTATTTTGGGGTTAAATCCAAAGACAATTCACGAAGAACTTGCAACAGCTTTGGAACCCAAGGCTCCATCATATCCAACAATTACAGAGTGGGCAAAGCGTTTCCGTGAAGGAAGAGAAGATGTCAATGATGATCCTCGATCTGGTCGTCCAGTTTCCGTGCCTACAGATGAAAATATTGAATTAGTATGACAGGTTATCAAAAATGATCCACATTCAACTTATGATGAAATTATAGCTGAGACATCTCTCTCTCTCGTGGTACAATAGAACAAATTATCTCAAGATGAGAAAAGTTACATCTCGTTGGATACCCATCAACTGAATGATGAACAAAAGCAAGAACGAGTCCGACTTTGTCGTGAAAATTTAGCAAAATTTCGTAATGGTTCCTGGCGATTATGTGATATTATTACAGGTGATGAGATATGGATTTACCATAGGCAGACTCATCACAAGTCAACAAACAAAACCTGGATTGGCGAAGGTGAATCACCACGTACTATCGTTCGTCGAAGCAAATTTGAACCAAAAAATTTATTTTCTATATTCTTTAAATCAAATGGTTCTGTTCTCATCCATGCCGTTAATAATGACGAGACTATAGATCACGACTATTATATAGAAAATTGTCTCAAGCCTGTTGTCAAAGAAATACGGGAACAAAGAAAATCAAATGGTACTAAAGGTATAAAATTGCTTCACGACAATGCTTCACTCCATCGTCATTCAGATGTTATTAATTATTTAACAGAAGAAGGTATCAATATAATGCCACATCCACCATATTCACCTGACCTTGCACTGTGTGATTATTGGCTAAATGATTACATCAAACAGAATTTAGCTGATCAACCAGATGAAAAATCATTGGCTCGTGCGGTTTCTAAGCTAATAAAAAATATTCCAAAAGAAGAATTTAAAAAAACTTTTGACAAACTATTAGAGAGGATGGAACTTTGTATAAATAATCGTGGTGACTACTTTGAACATTTAATAAAATAAAACTCGAACTTTCTCTTTGTCTTTATGTTTTTGTTTAATAATCTGGGAACTTTTTGTACGACCTAAGTAAATGATTGAGTAGAAACTCATTTTTTAAAATTTTTCTAAGACCTTCAAAAAGACAATATAAAAGTTACTTATTATTATCTTTAGAAAATATAAAAATATGAAAATATTTATTCACAAAATAATTTTTTAATCAACATCCATTACTCAAACAAACATAATGAATAATACCAAACTTCAACTTATATTGAATAGATTATTATTTATCTTATACATTATGAAGTTCAATGACTAATGCATAATATAGATGAGAATGTAAAAAAACTGTGACATATAAAATGAATTTAATAAAAAAGAAAATAAATCGAGGGAAAATATAATGAATTTTACATTTGAAATGATAAATATTATAAAATGAAAAACTTGCATGTTTATTATATTCATGTGATGATTATAGGTAATAAATGATCGTATGAAAAAGGATTTCCAGGTTAAAAAACTATTGCGTGTTATAATTATCTATTATTCTTTTCACGCACTCATATGAATCGTGTGAAATAGGTCAAATAAACTTTTCTTTAAAAATATTCATATTAAAATTGATTTTATCTTAATCATCAACTATGGTTATATGCAAATAATTCGATAGTATTGTAGATTTAATATAATAATCTGTCATTTAAAACAAAAAAAAAAGTTATAAATTATTCTAAGAACTTTTGATTTTTTGAATCAACCATTGTTAATAACACTAATGGATAATAATGAATAATAAGGAGAAAAAAAAGAAGAAAAATTAGTTAAGTCACGCATATATTTCTATCTGATAAGTTTATTTTATATATTATTTTCTCGAAAAAATATTCATTTAGTTTTCTTATTCACTACAATGGCTACAATTGAAATTTTAAACAATATTTCTCAACAAATTAATATTTATCTTGGTATACCTATGTTTATAATGGGTATAATTGGTTCTTTATGGAATATACTTATATTTCGTCATTATTCCCTACGTTTAAGTTCATGTTGTATATATATGTTAACTGAATCTTTAGCTAGTTTAATACAAATAATATTTGGTTTATTAACTCGAATATTAGCTGAAGGTTTTCAAATTGATTGGTCAATAACAAATATAGCATGGTGTAAAATTCGATCATATGTAACATTTTGTGCATCATTAACATCACTTTCTTGTCTTGTATGGTCAGCAATTGATAGATATTTTTCTACATGTCGTCAAATAAAATGGCGTCGTTTAAATTCTGTATATATAGCTAAACAAATATGTTTATTAACAATAATTTTCTGGATGATGATAACTCTTCCAACTCTTGTTTATCATCAACCAATACAAACAAAAATACGAGTTTGTGGAAGTACATCATTATTATGGACAAGATTTTTAGTTTATTTTTTTAATTTATTTTGTTATGGAATATTTCCATCAGTTTTTTTAAGTATATTTGGTATATTAACATTAAAAAATCTTCGTCAAATACATCATCGACGTATTAATCCATTACCTACAACAGTGGTAACACGTATGACATATATTAATAATCAATTAATATCAATGTTATTTTTACAAATAATTATTTCAATTATATCAACAGTACCATATGGTGTACAAACAATTTATAATAATTTAACACAACCTATGATTAAAGATGAATATCGTTTATCACAAGAAAATCTTTTTCTTCAAATTGTTCGTCTTGCTTTTTATTTTAATTATATATCAATGTTTTATGTTAATTATATATCATCATTAATATTTCGACGTTTATCAAAAAAAGTTTTAGAAAATTTATTTAAAAAAAAAGCTGATATATCAAGAGATATAACAATAATTAATCATCAAATTAATGAAAAAAAACTAATAAGAAAAAAACTTAATATTTCAACAATTCAAACACCTTATAAAACTACTCATTTTTAATTTAGTTTTTATTTTATATAAATTTATATTAACAACTATTTATTATTGAATTATTTAAAAGTTTTTTTTTTCAACTCAATGAACTTTTAAGAATTGTAGTAGACGAATTTATTAAGATATTTTTATCTATTAAATCTGTATTTATCTAACATGAAATTGAACGTTTAAATATTCACAAATCAAGTATTATTAATCCTTTGGGAATTGACTTCTTTCTTTTTTCAAGAAGAGTTGAACAGTACTGAGAGAATTAGCTATAACTTAGGAATATTAAATATAAATATCTTTGGCTTATTTTGACTAAATGGACTAATATTTTTATCCCTAATAAAGAAGTATTTATAGCTTAAAATCATTAAAGAAAGATTGTCAAAAATTGATATAAAAATATTTACAACTGACTTTAACGAAGAACTATAACATTTCACGAGCCATGAATAAAACAATAGATTTATTTCTTTAGCCTAGAGTAAACAGTATATATTTTTTTCAATTAATTCTCTACATTAATAAAAAGTTTTATTAATATTACAGTGAAATAATTCAGAGAGGTTCAAAAAATAACTAACAATTTATTTAAAGAAAAATTGTGCCTGAAGTGTTACATAAGTGCAAGTAGCATTTGCTTCTAAAAATTTTGCATGATCAATCTAAGGACCCCACGGGATAAGTCTATAAATCTGGCTCCCTTTAGATCCGACTCTAATCTAAATCAAATGAAAGAGCACAAGTCACTACACACATCTGCATATTTCGTTTGGAGTTTGTCTTTAATAAAAGATAGGTTACAAGGGGTAATCTGGTATATGATGGTATGAGCACTCTTGGCAGACAGAATATATCCAAACTTATTTACTATGTGATTCATTTGAACGGTGATTCCTACGAATGATGTCAATCTTGTCCCTCTATCAAACAACCAGGATACCGTTGAAATGTACTGTATTGTAATAGTGAAATAGTTGATCACAAGACATATTCTGTATGGTCGTCGAGAATGTATGGTTCCAGAAATATTCTCTTTTCTACATAAAGAGCCATTGAACAAACTTGAGACTTTCCAGAAAACTATGCTGATATGTCTGCTACAACATGCACTAGTCGTTATGAAAAAAATTATTGGGCTGAAAACAAAGAGAAGCGATGCATTCTCAATATATGTCATTTTTTTAGATTCGTGACTGAGCCCATTTTGATATTTTTTCACTTTAAATCTGATTTAGGCTAATTAATTCGTATTCAGTACACAAGATTTTTTCTAATGCACTCTAGTATCGGACAATAACGACATATGTCTCATTCTTTTGATAGTGTGTAACGTTATCCATCTGATCATACATTAATGAATAACATGTCAATCGACAGTTTAATACGAAAGTGGTACTAGCTTTGTCTTTCGACTTGTTCATTCGCCTTTTTCTCTGAGCAACAAGTTAATTCAAGCATGTCTATGCAATCCTCGTCTTGTTTACATCGGGTTCTAAAGAAGCTAGTTCGAAAGATTTGCTTTGTGATTTTGTGCTTCATAACACTTGTTTCAAGTCTAAATATTGTGCTTCTCTATACATAAGTTTCTCTCATTCAATTTTTTTCTTTTCTTTTTCTGTTTCTATCGAACAAATAATGCATTTTGCTTGTATGTCATCACATATAGTGCTTTAACATATTACACTATGGCATATTTTCGCGCACAGTGCTCTCTTTTTACATGTTATCTCCTCCAGTGTGCAAGAGAGTCGTAGTGTATAAAGCACCAAAACAGTGTGTCTTTGTTACGCCTATCGCATCGAAATAGAGTCGGTTATCACATACGTTTCTCAACTGACTCCAACATGACTCAGAGAAAATGCATATTAAGCTGGGAATGGAAGGATCCAGTACAATGTCGATCGTTGTCTTCATCATTCTACGAATGGTTCCATGGATACCTCAAAGAAAAGGGTACTCCATTCGACAAGAATGATTTATTTCTTTGTCAAACGTGTGTACGGGACTTCTACGAGCTGAAGGAATCTCGTCTGGAATTATTTTCGCCTGTCACAATGAATAGCTCTGATATCGAGTCTATGGATACAACAACAATGGAAGACAATAATGATTTAACATTAGACAATGTGATTTATAGTGGATCCAACCAGAGTCTTTACATTATCTGTCGACAGGAACGAGATGAGTCGTCGGATGTGATCATTATGCCTAAGCCTGCTCGTCTTGATTTGCTCGTTATTTATAAGCTATATGCTTCGCATGGTGTTCGCTGTTGTCGACAAAACACTTATTGTCTTCGAGCCGACTTCGTCCTCAGCAGTTTATCAGTATGACTAAAAGGCAACAACTCAAGGCTGCTCGTCCATCTGAAAAGCTGATTGATCTTGTTGGAGACCTACTCACTCTTATTGACGAGACAACTCAGTCTCCTCGCCTCGATTTTCTTGATCCATTGCTGTCGAATGAAGATTATGAGGCATGAACCGAATGGACAAAGGGTTAGTTTGAGTTGATGCTCGAGGAACTTGACCCTCATCTTCGATCTTCCGCCAATCGAAAATCAATTGATGCATTAGCAATTTTCTGGATTAAATTGAAAACCAATCTGTCATTTCGACAGATCGAATCCCTCTTCAACTTTCTAGGTAACGTCGTGAATCATTTCTCCGGTGTATTCATTTATCCTCTATAGAATTGACAGAAACTTCTTAAGTTCAGGAACAGTAGTAGGGATGTCAGTTTCGGGTTCCGTTCCAAGAACCCGAGGACCCGTACTACCTTTGTACAAAAAAGCCGTAAAAAACTATGAAAATATTTCATTGTATCTTAGAAATAGATAAAAATGGATTGTGAAATGGATTCCGAGTTCCCGTAATCCGAGAATTCGCACTAACTTTGTACAAAAAGGTCGTAAAACGCGATGAAAATATTCCATTGTACCTTAGAAATATATAAAATTGGAGTGTGAAGTGGGTTCCGGGTTTCGGAAACTCAGGAATTGCTCTGAGGACCCAGGAACGCGGAATCCTGACACCCCTAAATAGCAGTTATTGTTTCGTGCTAAATATTGTCAGAATCCTACAAGTTTGTAGAAAAACCTGAGAAATTGATTGATTCTCCTTTATAGGCGATAGCGAAGCTCGCCGAAGACGTGCTGCTGATGCATTTGACTCGGTGCGTATGTGCCTATCACGATAATTTGTGCCAAAGCATCTCGATGTTAATCATTTATCGCGTAATGAAGCACGGAAGCATAACACAGATTTTGTAGTTGATTTCTTCGGAGACATTGTAACCGTAATCTGCGATGGGACATATATTTATACAGGAAAAAGCAGCACTCATTCTACTAACCGAGCTACATACTCTGACCAAAAGCATCTTCATCTTCTCAAATTTATGTCATTGGTACTTCCAGATGGCTATATCCTGGACATTATCGGCCCGTTTTGAGGCACCATGAATGACGCAAGTATCGCTCAGCATATTTTTCGCACGTGCGACTTCCTCGTCGAATGGTGCGAAGAGAACGATACTATGTTAGTAGACCGTGGCTTTCGGGATGTGATTGACACATTCCGTGAAATGGGATGTGAACCGAAGATGCCTGCTTTTTTGAAAAAAGAACAAATTCAACATACAACAGAGGAAGCGAATGAATCGCGACTTTGTACTAAAAATCGATGGATCGTCGAATCATATCATACTCGGATGAAAAAGTGGCATCTCTTGACCGAGACTGTTTAGAATACATTTATTCCGTCTCTCAATGATTGTGTTCGGATCATTACAGCAGCTTTGAACCGATTCCGAGGACCAATTATTCTTAATGCCGAGAATGATAAGTGTAGAGAAGTTCCTCGGCTGATGAAGAAACGTATTACACATTGAAACATCATGCTTGAAAAAGTACAGAGGGGTGAGCTTTCAACTTGTTCACATTGGAAAAAGGTTGAAAACATTGATTTTGTCTTTCCAAAAATGTCTCTTGATGACTTACGTCTACTATTCTTTGGAACTTATCAGATTAAACAAGCGCGAACATATGTAGAAGAGCATCTTGATGACGATGGTGATTTTATTGTAGAAATCGATAATTCCATCGGTGATATTATCCGTTGTAGCATTCAGAGTCGACACTCAAACGCGAGTGTGTACTAATCTTGGATTCAGTACTCGTTAACCGGTGATCCAATTCGAGCATGGTTTTGTTAATGTAAAGCGGGCAGCCGAACAGTAGGGTGTTGTGCCCATATCGCGAGTGTAATCTAGTATCTCTGTTATGCTCGCTATAACAATTTTACTCCATCTGTTGGTCGGCAACGAATTGAGCAAGCAATAGCCGAGGCAGAAATCAGCACTGACGATGACTAATTCGCCAGATCTGAACTCGATTATTGACTGACACATCTAATGACTATTCTTTCGAACAGACCTTATATGTATGATTTATCTGAATCTTTCATAAAAATACTTTAGCTGTCATTGTAAAACTTTCTAATATGAAGACAATCTGATGAGACCTCCTTGAAATGCATCTTTCGGATTTGAAACAGGATTTTCCTCGCGCACAGAAGTAGAAGCTGAACGAGTGACCAAATATGATGATTTGAACGCTTGTTTGACTCCGAATGATATGATGTGAGAGTGTATTAGACAAAAGCTTGTGTACTGAATAAGAATTAACTAGCTTGAATCAGATTTAAAGTGAAAAGATATCAAAATGGGCTTAGTCACGAATCTCAAAAAATGACATATATTGAGAATACATCGCTTCTCTTTGTTTTCAGCCCAATAATTTTGAGGGTGAGGGTGATCATAGTATTAGAAAATAACATATTGATTCTAGTATACAAAAATAGTTTTAAAATATTGAAATCTTCAAATTTCATGAGATATGTGCACACAAAAAATTTGAGTCATATCGGATATATGCTCATACAGCATTGTCGTATGACATGACTCTGGCATACATCATACTATCGTATATTTATCTGAGTAGCAGATATAGATTTTACAAAGAATGTTACGTTTGGATTATTGATATTAAAACTCTTATAAATATACTTTAATTCAATATAAAATTAATCTCTATATGTATTATATTTCAAAAGAACGAAATTTTAAAAAATGGTATATACGGACACCATTAGGAAATAAAGGGTTAATCTATTTTACATCTTAATATGATTCACCTTGTAGTAGTCATAATTCATTGTTATATTGGTTGATCTTCTTCAAACTTAGCTTTTTCTGTCGGGCTATAGATAGATGATCAAATATAATTTATACGATCAAAGCTATTATCGTATTTGTTGGAATTATAGTTTCCAAAAATATGAGATTTTTGATCATTATATGATGAATAGATTTCACATAGTTTGAAATTTCGGATTAATAAAAAATTTTCCTTCACCTGCATTTCGTCTGACACATTGATTAAATGAAACATGTTCACATTGTTCTCGACTAAACCACCATCCATGATCCATCCAACCATTGTAAACACATTCTTTACCTAAATATTCAGCTGCATAGATAGCTGCACCACCAAAAGCTGATTCGACTTCGATCAATGAATGGTTACTTGGAATTCCTTTATTGTGCCTGTCAACAGATCTACCAATTGCTGATTTCCAAGAAATAGAAAAGAAAGATTCCTGACGAGCACGTTCCCAAAAATCGTATGTTATTGTCGGTGATGAACGCAATGCCCATGCATCATAATAGAATTTTGTTTGTGAAGCCGTCATAACTGCCCATGATGATAATGGATAGATAAAATTCGTAAGAAAATTATTGACATTGAATGTTTCTGATGATGTTATATCCACATCGACTACAAGATAGTAATCAAATGATGGCATGTCACTACGAGCACGTCGAAGAAGATAATTCCGACAATGAGCAAGACGTTGAGTTCCTAAGAAAAATAGTTTAAAAATCTTGTTTTATTTAAAACAATTGTTTTATGTATGGAATAGAGTTTGTCGAAACGTCTACGAACTCTTTTCGAAAAGAAAATACAGAAGAAAGTTATTAAGATGTTAAAAAAAACGACAGCAAGACTCAAAATAAGAATCATGCAAGTTGATAAGCTCTAAAATCTTTTCAAGTACAATACGTAACCAAGATATCTACACCGAACACTTTTCTTACGAAAAAATTGGCGCCATCGTTGTCGTCCTGCACTATAAACATATATGTGATCAGGATCATCTGCTGCCCATTTTTGAATAATTTTCAATGTACTATCGGTAGAATCTGATTCACCCAAATACAGACGATAATTACGAAATAAAACACCAATAGCACGTATATTGTTGTAAAAACCGCCCAAATAATTTTCCATATTTCGACAGCAGGCTGTTATAACTAATGTCAAATTTGTTAGATTGACTTGTTCAATGCTTCTTGTTGGCAATGAAATGGATCGTCCTGTTTGATATGTTCGATTATCTTGCCAAAAAGCTACAGATGAAACTGGAGGTGCACTCATTATATATTCACGAATGAGTTCTTTAAGAAGTTGACCAAGAAGGAAAATTAAAATGCTGAGACATATCATTTGAAATATCTTGACGATATAGTGTCGACTTCTTATCATGTTATGATTAATCGAGATGAGTAACTTGAACGAATGAAAAATATCACATTTGTTGATTCTAAAATAAGGGAACAATTTATTCTGTTTCACTGAGTCAACAATGTTATTTTACGAACAAGCTACTAACTTTAGAAACTTCGTCAATATTCAGATTTCTTCGTATTTTGTTCACTTCTGAACATACTGTCGGAATAAAAAGTTGCTTGATTGGCTTGGCTCCCGGAAATCTTCACTAAGATTCTACGTCGAGAACATGTGAAAACAACCGGTTGAATGTACAAATATCGAAGAAGCGTGTGTCGTAGTTCACCCAGCTGCTAAGTCACACCCTGTCATATATGATTTTTGCGAGCATTTTTTTTTTCTTACAGAACGCAACAAAAAAAAAATTATATCGGCAGCGATTAGTATAAAATTATTGTTGAATTTATGGGTGCGTGCATTACATGATGAATTTCTATCGAAAGCTATGCATTAAACTAACAACTTTCATTTTCTTTTCAAACAGTTTTGTTAACATGAATATATTCACGTCAAAAAATAAAAAAGAATGGTCGATTTGAAAATAAAATAAATGAAATTAGTGTTTAAAATCTTTACTTTTGCATTCATTCTTTGTAGGCTACTGAAGAAATGTTTAGATTTTGTATGTGCATTTATGATTTCTTTGTATACATACAGATTTATTCAGCAAAGTTTTATCATTTCTATATTGGATATTTACCCCCACTATTACATAGAGTATCAACTACAAATAAATCTTGAGAGTCGGAGAGTATAATTCAATTCAAATTCACGTAATATGCATTTTAAAAATGAATGCGGAATATTTTCCGTGAAAGTCATCAGAGGTCACTGTCGATGAAAATTTAACACATCCAAAAAAAGATGCTAAAGACCAGATATTTATATGCACAGTAGTCTTGCTTATGAAATATTTTGTGTTTTTTTTGCTATTTTTTTTTTGAAGAATAGACTTGGTTCTAACGTAAGAAACTAATAAATTCGGAAAATATTTCACATATTTTAAAGTGTTGTTTTAAAGCATTGTCTGTATGGATCCATCAACAGAATCATTCTTTTTTTTTCTTATGCTCGAAGTTTAATCAAAAGTAAATTCATACGTTTTTTCAAGGTCGACACAAATACCAGAGCCAAAAATATCATTGATAAGAGAGGCAGATAAAAAAAAACTAATAAATAACTTCAATGACACCCGTGCGAAAGAAAGACAGCACATTTGGTATTGTGACGATATATCAATGTGGTGTGTACTATATTTCTATTGTTTTATTTGTTCTATGTGATCTTTTATATTATGTTATCTTCATTTCTCATGTATGTTGTGCCAATAGGCTTATCACGTTCGAATGAGAGCGCATCCTTGTCCAAGTTAATACAACTCGAGTATATTGTGTAATTACTAGAAGTCTGGTTGTGACAAGAAATTGATTATCCAGTTAAAGTAAGGTTAATGAATTGTTATATCAAGCCATGGAAGTCTCTCCAACAACAATTGTTGACTAATCGTATAATACACGATTTTCCACTATATTTGTCCTCTTTCCTTTTTTATGGTATCCTATATTTTTTCTCTCCTCTCCCATCTTTCTCATACATAATCTCATGTTGTATATGAGGTTGTGGCACTTGGATGTAGAGCAGAGCCAAATATACATCGTGTCGTAAGACTTAAACATATATGCTTTCCTCTTTGTCATAACGGAACGAGATGTATGTTTCCGTTACACATGTGCCGCTTATTCGATAATGTCATTACCAAGGATATTAGTAACATCATTTCTCTCATATTTTACAGTCATCTCATTGACACGCCTGTTTTAAAAACAATTTTGTAAAAATCATTTAACAAAGTATAGGCAATTTTCATATAGATTCTTGTTTTTTTTAATCAAATTCTATCTTTTTTGTACGAGCTTGGAATCAATTGTGAATCAATGACTACTACCACACAGTTTCCGAAAAAGTTGGCTCTCCTTATTGGTAATAACAATTATGAAGATGGGAAGAAACTCAATTGTTCCATTAACGATGCATTAGATGTTGGTAGTGAACTGGAAAAGATTGGTTTCCAAGTGACTATTGGCATTGATCTGACATATATGAAAATGATCCAAAAAATCCTTCAATTTCAACGACAGATTGACAAAGATGATCTTGTTGTTTTTTTCTTTTCTGGCCATGGAGTTCAGTGGGAAGATCAGAATTATCTTATCGCTATCGACAATAAATGTCTTTCCGGGGACTCTGAAATGTATCGATATCACACTATTCGTGTTCAATCGACAATCGAATCAATGGCAAAACATCAACCATGTGCCGTCATTTTCCTACTCGACTGCTGTCGCAATTATCTTGTAGAGAATCGTACTTTATCAAATATATCCTTAACAAAAGCAGTGCAAGTAAATGCAACAAACACTAGTTTTTTATCAATGCAAGGTGTTACAGGCTCATTGATAGCCTTTGCCTGTGGTTCTAATGAGTCTGCTTTAGAAAACTCCAAGAATGGACGTAACAGTATGTTCACTTACCATCTACTCAAACATATTGCCGAACCCAATTTAAAAGTTGATGAAATGATGTGTCGAGTATCTAACGGAATATTTGAAGATACCGATGGACAATCCTGTTCGTATCGGCTGAGTTCATTACGCACACCCAACATCTATCTCAACACTGCACCAACAGGTTAGATTTCTCTTTCAATCAAATAAAAGATGAGTATCTATTTAATTGATTAAAAGAATACAGTTCTAAAAGATCCTTTGTTTTTGTTTGAAAACCATTACTAAAGCTCACTATAAAAATGTTGTTGAACCATTCATATATAGAATCTTACATCAATGTGATTGTCTAAAAAATAATTCTCTTTTTCATTGAAGATCTTCCACTCTGCATTCATTTACCATCATCTCATCGAAATCAAAAACTTGAAGAACGAATTGACGGATACGAATTGCACTCAACAATTGACTTGAGTAATGAGAATTTGACTGATGAGGACATGGAAATTGTAGTCGCACAAGCAATCATCAAAAAACAATGCAAGAGACTTTATTTACAGAATAACAATATTACATCGCGTGGTACATCAATTATTGCTGCAGGATTGAAAAATAATACAACATTGGAAACATTGAATCTTTCCAACAATCATATTTCAGACATGGGTGTTAAATCATTATCGGAGAAAGTTTTATTAAACAATTCAATTCTTAAATTACTTGATCTTAGTTCAAATGAAATTACTGATCTCGATGTACAACATTTGGCTGAAATGCTCAAGACAAATCGAATATTAATTTATCTGAAATTATCCTTCAATCAAATTGGTGATCAAGGAATTCAACTATTAGCCAATGCACTCACTCGACAAAATATTACCCTTAAAGAACTCCATATCCGAGGAAATAATCTAGTCGGAGATTTGAGTATCGATTCTCTTGTACAAATGCTCAAATATAATCGATCATTGAAAACATTTTGGATAGATCAGTGTAATTTATCCAAGAAATGCAAAAAGAAACTTCAACAAACAGTCAGATGGAAATTATTTTTTTCTATTCACGTATAATAAAAACTATTATTTGTATTTATATTCTATTTTTGTTTTTGTATGTTAATTTACAATAGTTTCTCATAGGAATTCTTTCTAGGAAAACAAAATTGAATTGATTATATAAACTTTACAAATTGATGTTTGTTTATTCTTCTAGATAATGAAGAAAAAGCAATATGTCCTAAAGGAAAATAATAAGATTTATTCAAAAAATGAAAAGATATTATGTTCATTAGTTTTATTTAATCGTTCTGGTGATATTGATAATGGTGAATTTGGTTTTTCAAGTCGTGCTGGTAGTCGACCATGATCAATTGAATGTCGTTTAAATATATCATTTGTTGATTTTGTTTGTAATGTATCATGTTCAGAAACAGATTGTAAACGTATTTGATTTGATGTTGGTGATGGTGTTGGTGTTGTTGAACCAGTTTGATTTGTAATATCACCTTCAATTTCAGAATCTGAAGAAGATGATGTAGTAATAATTGGTGAACGAATTTGATGTGTAGATGCAGATGGTGGTTGAAATTCTTCTCGATTAAAATAAGCTTCAATTGTTGTTGATATTGTTGGTGATGAACGAGAAAGAGTATTTGTATTTGTTGATAATGATAATGGTTTTTTAGCAACTGTTGTTGGACCAACTGATACATGTTGTTGTTTACGTTGTTTTTTAATTTGTGTATCATCACTTCCTGTTGAATTTGTTGTATTCGATGTTTCAGTACCTGCAGTTCGTGTTGTTGAATAATTCGATTGACTTTCATTATTATCTCGATGTTCTAAAATAATTAATATGAATTCTATATTTTAGAAAAAAAAAAATTTTTATTTTATATACCATCTAAACTAATCCTTTTTATTTTATATCATTGAAACAACATGAAAATCGCGCATAGTTTTTTGATCATTTAATTTAATTGATAACCAAGCATTGCACGGAATATTATAAGTTATATTACGAATTGGATTATCAATTGAAATTTTATTTAAAAATCAACTTGCATCTTAAATAAAAATAATTTCTTATACAACAACAACAAAATATTTATTTACCCATATCTTTTCGATCATGTCCAATAGTTACGCCAATTAATTCTCCAACGTGATATGTTTGAATTGTAAATAAATCAGTTTGTTCTTTTGAAAATGGTACATGTGTTTCAGATTGAATAAATTCATGAAAATTTGTATGTCCATTTGTTCCACAAAGTTTAATACGTATTGGACCATTTGTTGATGTACCATTACAATTTCCTGTTGTTACTGATATTTTATATTCACATAACAAACCTTTTGTAATTGTTTTAGATTTTTGGATCTTTAATTTGAAAAAAAAAGTTAATTTTTAAAAAGAGTTTTTTTTACTCACAAAAGATGTTGCTTTATCAAGAACACCTTCTGTTATGCGTTTTTCTTTTTTTGGTTGTTGTTTAATCGATAGAGTTCTTAAATCAGTTGTTGGAGAAGTTATATTTGATTGATCACTATGATAAAAAAAAAAAATAATTCTTTTTCTTTTTGGTTATTTTTTACTCAGTTTGACGTAGAGATCGATTTATATTTCGTGAAAGATATATTGATAAAATCTAAATTGATTTAGAAAAACATAAAATATGTATTTTTAAATATTATTAAATAAACCTGTTGTTGTTTTATTGATAAATTTGTTTCATAAATTGCTCGTCGTGATTTAACCATTGATGCAAGTAGATCAGCTGTATTATTAATTAATTGATCTTGTTAATTTAAATGCTGAACGTGATGGAACATCACGATCAGCACTACATGATGAATTTGAACGTATTGTCGATTTTAAACGTTGATCAGCAAATTTTGAATTTTCTCTTGGCTAGAAAAAAACAAAATCAATAGAAGATGAAAGAGGTGTTTTGCTTTTGTTTTATTTACTGAAAATTTATATCAACGCATATGAAAATTAAGTTCTTCACGATACATTTGTTTTTCAGGACTACTTGAATTTGCCTAATCTACAAGAAAAAAAAAAAGATTTTTATATTCTCTTTCTCGTAGAGAAGAGTCTTAGAAACATAAATTGATTGCTTGTGTGTCCGCACAAGGCCAAAAAAAAATTTTATTAATACTTTCTATAAAACTTAACCAAAAGGTAATCGGGGTCGAGGAACTCGAATCTGATGTCAATTTTTAGAAATTTTTTTTGAGACTCATTTTTTTACACAAGGAACCACCTTTTTTACAAAAAAAAATTTTTTATAAGGGTTGACCAAAGGGTAATCGAGGACGAGGAATTCAAATCTGAAGCCTGTTTTCTAAAAATTTTTTGCAGCTCAATTTTTTAAATAAACAAGAAGTTTTTAGCAAAAAAATATTTGTTTTTATGAGGTTTGGTCAAAGACGATTAATATCCAGGAACTTTAATCTGACTTTGGTGTTTTTAATTTTATAAATGAATAGCTTGATGGTAGTTTAGAAACACGCTTTCTACGAGAAAGAGGTGAGCGAGCCTTTAGACGAGCGCTACTTGTTAATATAATAATTATTAAATTTACATAAGTTTGTTTTGGTTTTTGTTGAAAATTTGGTAAAATGTTTTTTGTATCTTTATCTTTTGAACAATAATTTTGAAGTAATGGTAATTCTTTCATTGTTCCATAAATCAATTACAAAACAATAACAATCTCTTATTGTTATCAAGTCTAGAAGAAACAGATGAAATAAAGATTAAAAATAACATAATAAACTGTGGCAATTTAATTAATATTCGATGTATGAATGTACCTTTGAACGTTATGATATTAAAATAGATAAACTAGTGACGCGATCACAGCATTTCATTGATTAGTTTACATTCCGTTTTCGTCATATATAACGGTTTTTTCTTTGTTCAATATTGACTAGACGAACTTTATTTATCATATCTGACGATCATTCTTTATGAAATATTTTTCGATTATCTATGAATATATAAAACCTAACTCGGATAATTTTTAAATTATTAGTTATTTACCGTTGCTTTTTTCGATATTGTTATGACATCTTTATCTTTCGCAGATATATTTGCCAACGCAATGCATTTTAATACACATGAAGGATTATTATTCAGATCTACTCGTCGATTTAGTATGTTATTTAAGAAGAATAATGTTCGTTATTGTATTGTTGGTGGATATGCTCTTATCTTTCATAATGTAATAAGAAATACAATGGATATTGATATTTTAGTTCGTGAAGAAGACTTTAAAAAAACTTGTCAAGTTAGTTTTGTATTTTATACGATGGAAATATATCAATGAATAAAATTTTTGTTTATTTAATATTTTAACATATTATTTAGATTCTGATTGATGCTGGATATGCAAAAGTGATCAATGATGGAATATGTGCACGTTTTCAGCATACACATTATCTGTCAGTTGATCTTCTCACACCCAGGTCAATCAAAACGGAGTCGTTTACAATACGTTTTCGGAACGTAAACTGTGACAAAACGGTGGCTTTACAGTCGAAAATGAATTGTTTCACCTTGTAATCACGGGCACAGTTTTACGGCATCGTAAACACGCTGTATTCTCCTCCAAAACGGTTATTATACGGCTATGTACGGATTCGAAACGAGCCGTATTACTGCGCCTGGTATTACGGTCCCTTTTGATGTTGTAAAGGCCGTATAAGGACCGTATCGTTCGACCTGGGCAACATCTATTTATGGTGCTCATCCATCAGAATTGAATACAATTGAAGATTCTGAAAATATAATCTTCTGCAGTCTTTCAAGTAAGATTAACAAAAATTTTGAAAAAAGATGATGTTCTCTTTTTTTTAGTTTTAGTTTTGACTAAAATTAAAGCATATATGGGACGTTCACGGAAAGAAGAAACATTATCGAAAAAAATGATAGGTAAATTTGACATTTGATTTAATAAACGTGTTTAAATTAGTGCTGAATAACATTACTGTTGCATTTCAGCTCATGTGGATGTATGTAATTTAATTGTTACTCATAAGTTAGCTGTAGATTATGCAAAGAACAACAACTTTGATGATCTTCCACAACATGTTTATGAGAAGCTTCATCAAGATTTTCATGATAAAGTAAATGATCAATATTGTAAAAAAGCGAACAAGCAAAAATGTATTTGTCAATAAGAAAAGCTCATTGAAGATACGTGGATCATGCTGAAAGTTTCGGGATTCTTGATTAATTTAAGACATATGAACGACTTTGATTGTTATAGTAGTAGATCTAGGTCTTAGAAGAAAGTCCACAAAATTTTGGCTTTTGAATATTTTCCCTTTCGGCTTTTTGTAGATTACCTAATACACTACTCACGCATCTTTTTGACATTGCTATGAATTTCATATGAGACCAAATTTGAGTTATGATTTTATTTGATTACAAAAAGAAATTGCCATAACAAGAATAACTTGAATCTTTACACAAAACATTTCGTGGCTCTTGTGTTTCACATGGCATAGTTTACAATTGGTTTGCTGAATATAATCGTGGCAGAGATCAGTTCGAAGATGAACCTCATGCTAATCGACTAAGAACTACGGTCACTCCAGAACACATCGAAGGTGTTCGTCAGCTGGTCAACGTTGATCTACATATCACATAACAAAAGATAGAAGACACCTTGGAGATTGGATCGGTAGCAACTAAATCCATCCTTCATGATTACCTTAGTTTAAGGAAGATGACATGTCATTGGGTGTCTCATTTTTGGACAAAAGTTCAAAAATATGATTGTGTTGATTCGCGCCTAGAAATGCTCGAAAATTACGATGGCGACACAGCAAAACATGAGTATGATTTTATTACTGGTGATGCAAGTTAGTTGTACTATTTCGACTCAAACACGAAGCGCCAAAGTAAAGTTTAGGTGGCAAATAATGATCCTCTTCCAATGAAAGTTCGCAGACAACATGCTGTTGGCAACGATATGTTTGCAAATCTTTTTATGAAATTTGATTTTAATACAATCATTCTTCTTTAAAACGGTAGAACAGTTACAGCTAACTAGTATACAAATGAATGCCTTTCAAATGTGTTGAAACAGGTGAAGAATCATTGACGTCTCTTATTCATTATGATAATGCATCAGCACACAAGGCAACACAAACAATGGAATATTTAGACACTCAACGCGTTAAGTTAATGGGTCATCCAACATAATCACCGGATTTGAGTCACTGCGACTTCTGGCTATTTCCAAAAATTAAAGAAAAGCTTCGTGGAAAAAATTTCCAGGATATTAATGAGCCTCATGCTTCTGTCCAAGAATAAATGGACGGTCTCCAAAAAGAACATTTCTACCAACATTATGAACGATGGTTCGAAAGAATGAATAAGTGCATTAGTGCACAAGGACACTACTTTGAACAAATATAATAAAATTATTTTAAGCTGAGCTATCACTATTGCAAATCCCGAAACTTTCAACATGACCCACGTATTTGCAATTTATAAGTTATATGTATTCTCTCAAATAAATTTTCATATGAATTAAACGTTTTTATCCAATTTTCTCTTATGTTTAAATGTTTGTAACTTGTTGTCAGTCTATATCTATGTTTTTCACTTTCTATTTGTGCTCGATGTATTTCTAAAATTTCATTAGAAATAAAAAGGAAATTGTTTTTTATTTATTGAATATTCTAAAATTTACAATTTGAATATTTTTGAAACCTTCGTCTCT
Organism: Macrotrachela quadricornifera; assembly: GCA_022393335.1. Taxonomy (NCBI): domain Eukaryota; kingdom Metazoa; phylum Rotifera; class Eurotatoria; order Philodinida; family Philodinidae; genus Macrotrachela; species Macrotrachela quadricornifera. The sequence continues at coordinate 105,748 of JAJEKB010017120.1, read as the reverse complement.
ATTTGATGGATTATTAAAGAAAATCATTCAATATTTCTCTCTTGATGATATTATGGACCAGAAGATATTCGAGTTCTATTTAGAATAATAAATAGAATTAAAAAGTAAGACAATAAATTAACAAATAAAACATTTACTAAAAGAAACATAGAAATATTTTTGAAAAAATCAATAATTTCGTTTCAATTTTATAAAAATATGAAAATTGAAAAGCTTTTCGTTGTAAAGAAATTAAGAAAAACCTGATCATCTATAATTGTTATATTTATGAGATATTTTTGAAGACTTTTAAGAAGATTTATATGTATTTGTTCATATCATTCAGAAACATTGCAAAGTTTGCTTAAATAACATGTTTTTTGTTTTCCAATTGAGATTTTTCTTTAATGAATTTTAATAAAAAAAGCAAATATTATTCAATTCATTAATTCTGGATCAATTTATTATTGAACGTAACTTGGATGAGTTTATGGGTTTTTCGGATTTCCCGGAAATTAAATTGCTGTTCAACTTATTGGATGTTATCCGTGTAGTCCGTATATGTTCGTAATAGCCGTATGCTCTGTATGTGTCTTTCCCTTCACCCTCGATCAGTCAATCACGCAAAAGTTTCTTACAGTTTTAGGAAAAATTAATTTCCATTTCGTCAAAGTGAATTTAGTTTCCGGGATCTTTCTTCCTAATGGGAAACGTTTCCCCAAGATTTTTGGTGACAATTTTTTGTCGTGGAAATTTTTTCCTGGAAATCGTTTTGAAGTTTCCAGTAATGAATTTCCAGAAAATCGCTATAAGGCATCATATGTTATTTCTAAGGAACAAAGTAGCGAAAATAAAAAAATATTTCATTCTTTCAAGTGAAAAAACTCACTTGATTAATAATAATGTAATCTTTGAATAGAATTTTTTTCGAACAGCTTATATTTAGATGGTATTTTTCGATCATTCTCTGTACAAAAATTGACGAAAAACAAAAGAAAGAACATCGGTCAATGACTTGATTGAACGATATATTTTTCTCTTCTTCGTTTAAACTAATTAAATATTTTCTATTTTTCATTAATGTCAAAAGTCGTAAATGTAAATAAAAAAAATTGACCTATATACAGCGTGGTCCATAAGTTACCTAACAATCTCTGATTGAGAATAACTTTTGATAAGAACAAGATAGAAAGCTGCGATTTTCACCGTTTGAAATGAGGTGTGTTACTGTGTAGTTCCGTGTATTATTGAACAATGTCAATTGTTGATCTGGTGATTAGTCATTGGCATTCAATAAAACATTGATAGTTCTATGAAGATGACTTAGAAATTCAATTCTACGAAGCGTCTTATATTCCTGTACTCACGATTCACATCTACATTCAAAATCGAACCTATTATCTTCCTTTGTTGAAGAGTTATACGTGTCACACTGGATGGCAAAAGTGCAAGGATGCTTTGAAGGTGTAGGATTCCAGCGTGCTTTTCGGAATTGAACTTCTAAATCATCTTTATAGAACTATCAGTGTTTTACTGAATGCCAATGACTAATTACCAGATCAACAATTGACATTGTTCAATAATACACGGAACTACACAGTAACACACCCCATTTCAAACGGTGAAAATCGCAGCTTTCTATCTTGTACTTATCAAAAGTTATTCTCAATCAGAGATTGGTAGGTAACTTATGAATCATCCTGTATACAAATGTGTTTATATTGACGAAAGCGTTCTAGTCAATCGAAAAAAAATGAATCAGTCTAATATTGGTCTTGTTGATCTCCCTGTAGAAATATTATATTATATATTTAATAAACTTGATAATGTTGATGTTTTTTATTCACTATTTGGTATAAATATAAACGATTTGATAGTATAATACGAAATAGAATTTATTCTAATACTCTTAATTTAACGTCAATTATTAGTAGTACTACTACAATATTCAATCGATTTTATAATTTTATCTTACCTCAAATATGTTCTAATGTTAAATGTTTGATTGTTGACTCATTATCAATCGAACGTATTCTTCTCAGCATTCATTATCCAATTTAACTCAATTAAAATTTATTAATAAAAAGAAGAAGAATAGACACCGATTTTAACATGTTTATTGAGACGTTTCATGAATCTTTTCATATCATCAGTCAAGAGAACAACAAACATACATTAGTCAGAAACGATAATATATAGATATATACAAAGTAAGAACGAACAAGTTTTATCTAGTAAATTCTAACGTTAGAATTTACTAAATTTTTAAATCTCCTTTTTTGCCCACAAAATTATATGTCTAATAATGTTTATCAAAATATGTTCAGATTAAAGCTTTTTTGAGAATAAACAACTTTGTTGGTTTTGTTCTGTACCCAATTCATCAAGAAGCTTTCTTTTATTTCTCGTTTCGTATCATTAGATTCTATTGCAATAATCTGGTGTTTCCAATTATTCTTATGTTTGAGGTTAATACAGTGTTCAGCTATTCGAGAATATCCTTTTCCTTGAAATGCTTTTTTATGTTCTTCTTTTCTTTTTTCAACCCCACGTGCTGTTTGACTAATATAAACTCTATTGCAATCTTCACACTTATATTGGTATACTAATTTTTTCATATCCTTATCCGCACGAAAAGTTCTACTGAATATTGTTGAAATTCTTTTTCCTGCTGCAAATCCAAAAATAATTGGTTTTAGGGGATGATCTAACACTTTCTTGATCTTATTAGCAAATACCATTGAACGTTCTCGATAATAAGGCATCGAAATGTATATTTTCTTAATGTTCGTATCATTATTTTGTTTTTTCCTTTTATCTAATATCACTCCTCTAGTCGTCTTATTAACAATATTCATTGGGTAACCATTAGTAACAAAAATATGTTTATAGTATTCAATTTCTTTTTTAAATAATATATCCGAAGAGTAGATTAACTTGGCCCTAATATATAAACATTTTATCAAATTTAGTTTGTAGTTTCTCGGCTGGTTACTTGTCCATTTTAGGTGCAAGCCGGTGTCGTAGGCGTACGGTGTACATAGGTAATTATTTCTAAATTTTGTCTTTTAGCATTTTTAATATAAATTTTATTGATGATGGTTCGATATTATTCATAAACTTCAAAAATGCATGTATATCCCTCTGAGTACCGTGCATGATAATGAATATGTCATCTACATATCGGAGATAGATCTCTGGTTTTTTCCCTTTGTAAGTACATATTTCAGCTTCCAGTTCTGTCATATACAGGTGCGCCAGGATTGGTGCAAAGAGGCTGCCCATACTAACTCCATTTTCTGGTCATAGTTCATATTATTAAATTTAAAATTAGTTTTCATAGTCCAATACATAAATAGTTGATTTAAATCTTCATCATCTAGTTTTAAATTGGGGTTATATTTTCTAACATTTCTAATAGCTATAGATATGGCTTTTTCCAGAGGAACATTGGTAAAGAGTGAGACGACATCGAAAGAACACATTAACCCATGAATATTCTTGTTCCTTCTAATATGATTCACGAAATCAAAAATATCTTTTACATATGATGTAGCTGCTGTTATAGCTGGTGCTAAGAGACTAGCCAGTTTCATTATTTTGAGGCTTCTATGTGCTACAGTTTTCGCTATTCTCTAGTGAATATAGCTTTTATGTGTTCGTAATATTTCGATAAATCCAAAAGGTGAATGTCAACAAATAGTCGCCCTTTATCAATGAGATTATCTACCTATTCATTCTATAGGGCAAACCTTCATTTTTTGTTTGTCACCTTCACTCTCATTCTGTATTTTGTGGGATTGAATCACATGTGTGTAAGTTAAGGTTTATGAATAGTGAAAAGGAGTCACGCTTCTGTCAAACATGCGATTTATGGTTGTTTTTCCTTATACTACAGATACATGTCCTATTAATTAGTTTAATTTGAAAGTTTCAGTTATAAACAGCGAGAATTTATTAATAAAATTGCAATATTATTTTTTCATAAGTCTCCAGAAAGGTTACAATTCTTTATTAAAATTAGTCGTAAATATTTTAAAATAGTTTTTGACAATCTTTCTTTTATCAATATGAGCAATGAATATTTCTTTATCAAGGATACAAAAAAACTTAGGCCATTCGAGCAAAATCTGGCACAAATATTCATTGTTTTTCTTTGACGAATCACTTACGAAATATCCTATATATTGAACATGTTATTTTGTTAAAAATTTTATTGTTTTACTTTTTCTTGTATATTTAAAACAAATCTATTTTTCAATAAATATCTACTTTTTAAAATATCGGAAATAGAACAATTGAAATTTTTCAAAAAATCTTCGTATACTTTTGTTAATTTAATGATTCCAAGGAACCTTTTTGAGAATCGAATACAAATCCAATTTATTCTGAGTTTTTAAAATGATCAATCATCTTTTGAAAAAAAAAGATATTTATTAGAATTTATTTGTAAATTTTAATAGTATATTTTTAATAATAAAAATGAATGAAATTTTCTTTTATTGAAGAACATTTAGAGTGTAAATTGGTAAATAAACTACATGAAATATGTCATCTACCAATGACATTTAACAAATGTGTATGATGAGAAAGGTTTTTTTCTCGATAAATTTTGCAGTGCCATATAACATTAAATAAATATAAAGAAAAGAAACAGAAGTCAAATAAAGAGAAAAAAATAAGTTGCCTTCTGTACAGAGACTATGTTACATTTTTGTTTGATTTATCGTATGTTAATTTTTTCTAGATGTAATTCATGATAAATTAAATTAATTGCATATTTATTCTGGATTTAAAAATTGGACAATCTCAAATTCGATTCACAACATAATGAACAAGGAAAGGCACTATGATAAAATCATGTCTTATCTGACATGATATGATATTATGCGGACATTTATCAAAACTACTATAGTATTGCTTACGGTTGCGAAAGATTTAGTGTACGGAATGGAATAAATTTGTAAACTACTGATTTTATCACTAGTGTATTATGAAACTTATTCAAATGAAACGGGTAAGTTAAGGGCATAAAATTATTCTCAGCTAAAAATAGACTATAGAAAAAGCACTACACATTTCTTTTTGTCAATATAATGTTACCTTAAAACGAAAAAAA